>JANHFJ010006125.1:68190-79593 GCA_032468195.1 Cerberus rynchops
ACACATTTTATGACCAATTCATGCAAAACTCCACCTAATCCCAAGGGGTTCACATACTTTTTCTTGCAACTGTAGCTCAGCCTGTGGCTGGGAGCAATGGGAGCTTTGCTAGCCTTAAACATTGGGAAGACCATATTCACCATAGTTTCCCAAGTAATAAGTAGGGCTAGAGAGAAAAAAGGAAAAATGGATGGGTCCAAGTGGTGTCTAGTTCATACATTATGCTGAGCCATAATATAATTTATTTGAGCCCAATCATTGTAATATGTAAAGGACAGTAAAAGAATATACATCAGTTACTGTATGGTTAATGACACTTTTGATTTATGAAGATTGGAAATCTGGATAATCACTTGTGAAAGTATTCTTATTAATATTTTGAAGCTAATTGTAAGTAACAAATTAAAAAACATTTGGGTATACTTTTTATTATATTTGACTAGGATTACCCACTATTACATATTAGATGAAGAACTGCTTTGTCAGATGGTGGTGTTTCAAAGCAGATTCTCCATCACTTCTTTCAAAATATTTAGGAATAATTAAATTCATAGGAATAACTGAGCAATATAATCACTGTCAGTTATTATGCTTCCATATAAATGTCAAGATCAAGTAGATATCATTTCTTAGATTTTGCGGAGTTGTGCTAGGAGGTTTCTGGCTATCTGTTTAGGTAAAATAACAATCACAGCAGTTTTGGAACCTGACTCAAAATTCAAATGTTTCCCTTGAGATACTGCTGGAATTGAACATACTGTACTCGTATAATTAACTGAGTTCACATAAAACATGATTTATATTGCTAAGTAATGTCCTGAGTGAGTAAAAGAAGAGAGAGGTTAGAAATTTTCAGATTTCCCCTGCCTTAGGATTCAAACTATTCTTTAGAGATACTGGGATGGGTGGGAGACATAATAAGTTTATATCAGCCTCCAATTATATATTTCTCTTGTTAGAAGAGTACTTTGAACACTGTAAAGATGATTAGTAAAATGAATTTTAGAATACTAAAGGACAAATCCATGTTTATGCTGCCTTTATTATTTTTAGAAATAGAGGAAACACCTTTCTCCTATTTTTTCCACAACCACCACCCTGTGAGGTGGGTTGGGCTGATAGAGTGTGATTGGCCCAAGGTTATCTAGCTGGCTTTCATGGCTAAGACAGGAATAGAACTCACAGTCTCCTGCTCTCTAACATATTGCCTTTACTAGATTAAATTGGCTCTTTCTTCTCAATTGAATTCTACTTCCTAGTAATATAGCATAGGATAACATGGCAGGAGACAGCCCTCTTTTTATTTAAATTAAGATGTAGCCAGTACTATTTTCTATGGATTTGACAAACTCCACAGATGAAATATAGATCTGTTGTGGAATAAATCTGTTTTTGGAGCACTCTTCTAAGATGTATATGTTGGAACATTTTTTCCAGCATTTTCCAGTTCTGTAACTGATGTAGTGCATGGATTATAAAATTGCTGTCTTGGCATATGCAAAAGGCTATTTTTCCTTTGAGTGATCCTTTTCAGTCATGAGACAAAAAGGCATGAATTTGCTCAAATTGGAAGAATTTAAGCATATTTCCTAATAGTTTTTCTTGCTGACATTCCATTTTGCCCTCCAAAAGGTCATCCAGATGTTTAATCAAGTTCTACTCATAAGCTAGTTTTGTTTCAGATTCCCTGATTATTTCATAACTTTCCACAAATTTGGAAATAGTAAGGTTCTATAATGCTTTAACTTTGCAAATATATGGTTCTTGTTTCACGTGAAATATGAAATACGTTTCAATTCTTTCTATTTGGTATTTTAACTTGGGTTTCTTTTTTCTTTTTCTCTAGGCTGGCCGGGCTAATACTTTCTTTTGGAAGGCAAGCCAGTGGATAATGATCCACATGTTTCACTGCCGTATGATGCTTACCTACCATATGTGGTGGGTGTGTCTTTCCAATTGGAATGCTGTGATGGAAAATTTGGGATTCCTATATTTTACTATTGTATTAACAGGATTGAGTGCTGTTACCTTTATAATGAATCCCTACTGGACATACAAAAAGACTCTTCAACTTTCTTCTCCTGTTGACTGGAATTTTAGTGGTAGAACAATGAAAAACGGTTCATCTGTGAAAGTAAATGGAGAAACATTCCAGAAGAAGGGACTCTGAAATTGACTTGGATCTCTATGAGTAACTCTAAAATCTGGTCAGAAATAAATAAGACAGACAGCTGGGAATATGAAACTGCCTATCAAGGGATCTAAATTACTAGTTTCTAGTAATGTTATCTAATTGGGAATATTATTAACCTCATTTAATAAATGTTGCAGGTGTGTTCTAAATGTCGGGCATTCTCAGTCACATGTGGGAATATTGTATAAACCAGAAAAGTGCAGGAAACAAACTGCCTTGTCTGTCCATCTTTAGAACCTACATTGCTGTTTCCAAGACTTGCTATTTTGAATAGGACAGATTACAGTCTAGAAAGGATTCTGGGTCTTGTCTCAGTGTCCATTACAGAGGTTGCTTTCCCATTGGATTAATCAATCTAAAATTGCACTTCATGGAATTCCTTTTCATGTATATAGGAATCAGTTTCTATGTAAAGTTTGCTACCATATCTAATGAATGCCAAATGCCAATTCAGTTTAATATCTGATATGAGAATGGAGGGGTAACATTACATTTTTCCCCCAAGAAAAGCATCCAAAAGTTTAACACAAATGCTAGAATATTATAAAATATATTTTAGTTTGAAGAGTAATTGGACATTGAAAACATGGTCATGATTTGGGTTTAACATTATTTTTCAGTGTTTCTCTTCAACATGAAATATTCTATAGTGGCTAGTAGAAAAGCCTATATACCTTAAAGATTATTTCCAATATGTAACAAATTCCAATTTTGATATGGCACCTCAGGAAAGCTGCTATTTTGCAATTTCATTATGAGAGATTGAAGGTGGTTGAGCTTCCCAGCTTTTTGCACCCCCACATTTTAGACAGATAATTTATAAAATTATATTAAGTTCTATTATGTTAATCCCAGGCCATAAAATTCAACATCAATTTATAAATCTAAAAACTTTTCAAGCTAAACATTTTAAAAGCAGGAACCTATAGCTATTCCACTTAATGTGTAAAGATTGCAGAAACTAATATTGTATTTCAATGGAAAGTTGTTGAACACTGCCATCTAATGGTGGTTATGACATACAAATACCCATCTTATTTTAAACAAGCATGTTATAAAATTATCTGGAATATACAACTGCTGTAAAAGATAACATTGAATTTGGTATATATTCTTTTAGTAAAGGATAATATAGAATATATGAGAATCTGAGATTAATGCTGTTATATTCAAACTCAGTATGGAAATATGGAAATGAAATACTTTGAAACCTCTCTCTTCCCACCCTAGTAAAGTTAGTGAAAAGCAGTGATAAGACTGCACAAAATGTCTAAAAGTTTTTTCCAATTTCTATTTTTCCCTGTTTAAGAAACAGTATTACAGTTGTGAAAGTTAGACATACAAGAAGTATTAAACATTTGCTCTAGTCATTATTTGGAAAGAATAACAGTTCAGAGAGGCAAACTTTTGCATAATCTAAATGCATATATAAAAATTTGACTTGAATCTCTGTAGTTAATTTATCAAATCTTAATGCAGTTATAGACCAGCAAAATAATTAAGGTAGTATCTTAAATTATCTTCAGGACTCTTCATTCTTGATATTTTGAATTGTGGCATATTTCTAGCTAAAATGTTATTGGGAATGATACCACTAATGTACTTGACTGTAACTTACATTTTCTGAATAGTAGCATAATATGAGATGAAAATTTTAAAATTTGCATTCTGGAGATGATTGTGACCATGTTTACAGTCTTCTTTCAAAAAGTCTAAATGCCATTAATATAGATAGGGATGGAATCAAAATCCAATCAGGCACATTTTAGAATGATTAGAATGTTCTCATTAATACATCATTTCTGGAAGATAACAACCTGCCCATTGTTAGTTTCTGTGAAAAATCACAGAAAAATTCTGTTTAATTTCGTTTTCCTTGGGGTCTGGGCAAAATGACTGGTCTTCCCAGTCATAATTATTTAGCATTTCTCTAATGAATGAAGTATAAATGTTTGTTTGCAATCCCTCAAAATAATAGTGATACACTTTTGATATTGAAATCACAGTTTATTTTGTGATCAAGAGACTATATCTCTTTCTAGATAGCAGAGGTTTACCAGTTTGCTTGTTTTTAATCAAAGTAGCAAAGTAGTTGCAGTTTGCACAACAAAAGCTTTTTATTAAACATTTGCACCTTGCAAAAGTGGAAGCAATCAAACAGTAGATTGTCTAATGGCCACTGAAAAAATTGCATACATGTAGTATATATTATTTTCCTATATTTCTGTTGCTGAGAAATTGCACAATGTATGGAATAACATCTAATGCTTAATCTATAATCAGAGGCATAGTTAGTAAACAATTTCAGATATGTTTGATGTTTAACCCATAGCTTTGATATATGTGTTGCCAGTTGTTTTTTTTTAAATGAGTTTATTTTTTTCTAGTTCACTTGCTAATATATAGCTTTGGACCCTTGAGGTTTGATTTATATCAGTTGCCTATAATAATTCAGAGTTCAGTCTATATTTTTCCCCTGATAAGTCAGTATTGTGATTTAAGTTGGGAATGCTGCTGCTAATGATTATTTTGATTAGAATCCCTCTCACTCCTGAATATGTATCATTTCTGTTCTGTTCCAAAAGAGGTCAGGCTACACCTCCATTAAATTTATTTTTTTTGTAAGATGTATATGTGTAATAGTTTATCCTGCTGACATATTTGGTATTTGGTATCAGCCTTAGGGACTACAGGTATCACACCAAGAAATAGATGGGTAGAACTTACGTAGTCATGCATTATTACATAATCCTATGATTGCAGGTTATGCATTCTTGACTAAAATGTAAAAGATCTCTGTTACAATGGTTCTTTTTTGCTTAGCACCAAAAGAATAAGTAGGTCCAAATATAGAAATGGGAATTTTGTTGGGGCAGTTGAACAAATTTGCAACAGAAATAAGACTTCTCTTTTTTTTCCTCTAAGAGTATTTTTTTAAAAGTAGAATGGTTTGGATACAGTACCCTTTTTAAAAAATGTAGAATAGCTAGGATAGAGTATTTTTTTAAGAATAGTGGGAATTGGGCATCTGCAGTAGTCTAATGAAATGACGTGTAGATAGAATTTCATTTGTTATTCAAATATGAGAGCTGAACTAGATATCATGAGAAATTGGGGTGTTTCAACTATGCTTTGTTCTTAATTGCAAGCTAGTTTAGGTTATTTGCATTTTGTAAATATTTCTTAGCAGCTCCAAGTTCTTTTTCATGCAAGTGATCTTCAAAATAAGTTTCAGTATGAAGAAAAGTTATCATATGCACTTTGTAATGAAGAAAAATAGGAGGGGGAGGGAATTAAACACCTTTCTCTTTTCCTACTTGCCCTATAAGGTATTACAAAATGTGGTTTACGACTTTCCTACTTAGATAATACTGATAAAGTTGAACATGAGATAGTTACTTGTACTCTTTGCTATTGAGTTGTCATGCTTTTATTCTCCACATCTCCTTGTAGTTAACAACTCAAAATTATGTGTTTTATATTGATTCCCACCCCCAGTTACATATCATCTGGAAATGGAGGATAGCTACTTCCTAAAAATAAGAACTTTATTTTTTAAGTAGTCTATGCTGCAAATATATTTATTATATTGTTTTTTCTTGCTCCTCCATAATTGATCGTGCTAATAAATGTATTGCTTTCTTTCCTTTTTTAAATTGGTTATTTAATAAGCTTTACAGTTTTTGCAGTTAAAATAATGGGCAGTGAAATGTACTTTCTTGTCATTGAAAAGTATTTTCTAGCATTTTTAGTTTAATCATTTCCCGCTCTAATATATTGAAATGCAATTGCCCAGATGTCTCTCCCTCTCTTGGTAAATTACAGAATATAATATTTTTGCCCATTCGTGGAAAGGAAAAACTAGAATCAGTCATGGTTTGTAATCTTCAAGCTCTACATCTTTTCTGAATGGTACCATACAGTCCAAATCGCATCATTTCAAATGTGGTTTACTATATATTTACACCAAGATGTTAGTTGTTCGGTTTAATCTTGTTCAAAATTATCCAAGAAAGGAATTGTCTCTCATTGTTGCTGAATGTTATTTCTATTTCTTATGCTATCTATGTATCACTAACATTTTCTAAATGTACCAGTTTACTTATTCTGTGATCTATTTATGATAGCCTTACTAACCTGCTGTGGTCCAGTTGTCATTATAAAACTCAAGCCATAATGCCAGAGTACAAACACTGAATTTCCACTTTGGACTGTTTGGGGAGCACAAGCAGAAAAGTTCTCAGTTTACCATAGAAGGAGTTTCAGCAGTTCTTTTTAACAGTTTCTTTTGACAGAGGAAAGCCAGCTATCAAATTCAAACCAATTTTTTGGGACTTAATTGGCTTATAATAAAGATACGGTATGCAAGAATAGCATATTAAAATGGGAGGGATTGCAAACCATTTGGGGCAAGGGCTCAGAAGTTTTAAGAGAAATTTTATCTTTTAACACCCTTTCGCCATACAAATAGCCAAAATATTTTACATTACCCATGTGGTAAGGTTTTGAGGGTTGCAAAATGGATGCTGATTGGTTTCATGTGTCCCACAACAGTGTTCATGTTCCTACTTAGTTTATAAGGCAATATGTGAATGCACTTATTGTGTCTAAAGGAGCTCCTTTCCCATAGAAATTAAGTTTAGCACCTATTTTAATTTCTCAGTATTATGCAAAGATTTTTTGTTTTATTTCTCCAAAAAATCTTCATTATTAGAACTGCATTAAATATAAAATCCATATTGCTTTATATTTTAAATATAATTATTTCTTATAAATGTCATATCTGTGTATTAAAAATATAATTGTTGTAAACTTCTAAATCTCTGGTTTAAAAGTATTTTAATTTCATAATTCAGTATTTTGTTTTACTCAATTGCTCAACTGAAACTGATTTTTAAAACATCACAGTATGAGATGGTGCCATGTAAGATGTATGTGTGTCAATGGTGATATGCCACAACATTTTAGGTGACACACCAGTGTTCACCAACATCCAAGAACAACTATTCTCAAAAGCACGGTTTGTTCTTGTGCAGTTTGCAGAGGCTGTGAAAGGATATTCTTAAAAGCCGCTTCAAGAATGAAGGCTTCATGTGACCCCAAGCAACCCCAGGTAGGCTGCAGGGGCCTATCAATAGAATTAGAACATCACCTGAAGTTAAGTGATCTTGGGGAGTGCTAGACCATCAAGGCAATTGTACCACTCCCCAAGGCTTGTATGCTTGGGGAATAATGTGAGGTGGCCTTTTGACTAGAAGTGGTAGCACTTGGGTTGAAGTTGAAGCCCAGATTCTGCTGTTCAGGGTGGCCTAGGTGTGTGTATGTATGTAAGGGGGAAGATAGGATAGAGAAATGTTTATCTCTTATTCAGAGTCTGTGGCATGCCAGCAGAGTCAGGTTAGGCATTTTCTGAACTTTTGCCTCATCAATCACTGATCTAATACTATGCCAACCTTGTCAGACTAGTGAGATGGGCAACACAGATCAGAGAGAGATGGTTCTGCAAATAATCTGGCCCCACGCTGTGAAGGGTTCTATATGTGACATTTTTTATTGAACATAATGGACTACAAGGAGCCAGAGCACCCTGCCAAGCTATGATTGAGGGTAAATTGAGCTGTAAACATAATTGCCTGCATTACCCCAGTTACAGCTTCTGAATAATGTTTAAGGGCAGCCCTACATAGAGCGCATTGTAGCAGTCCACTTTGAGGGGCCCAAGATGTGACTGAGCAGTGCTCCCAAACAAGAAACAAGAGGGTGCAGTTGGTGCACAAAATGGATGTGTGCAAAAGCATTTTTAGTACTAGTTGCCCCCTGGAGTTGGGAGTATAAAATACTACTCCATGGTTGTGCCCTGTCTGGTGCAGTGCAATCCCATTGAGAACTAAAGGAAGTTCTCATCTAGAAGGGCCTAGTATACACAGCAATTCTGTCTTGTTAGGGTTAAGTTGGAAACTATTTTTCATTTGGATCCCTCCACAGCAAAAGTACTCCAAAAATATAATTGTGTCAGCCTGGGATAGAGACTTAAAACAATATCTGTATACTGATATTAATTCTATTTAAAAATCAGTCGGGGGAAAAAAGTAGAAAAAGCTTTAAAATACACAGGATCGAGATACATAAGTATTAGAAGATTAAGCAAAAATATTCAAAGTAACATTTAGGATTAATAAATCAAGGTTAAAATTACAATAATTTCTATCTCATCTTAAAAAAACTCCCTGTGTTTAGCAAGTCAAATGCAAACTTAAATGTTAAAAGCTTATGTTTGAAGAAATCAAAATGTTGGCTGCTGTATAGGACCATATGTGGGAAGTGTAGTCCAAGAATAGCTTCCACATAGAACTGAATTCTGTATCTAATTTGTTTTTCAAATATAAGGCTACTTTTAACTTTCATACAGACTCCCACAATTTGTTATTCTTCTACAGAGGGATTGTATGAAATTTCCAATGAAAGGCAAAAAAAAATCCTGGACACTGTTGTACACTGTGTACAAAATAGCAATAGCACTTAGACTTACATACTTCTTCATAACATTTTTATAGCACTCTATAAACGGTTGCCCCCAACAATCTGGATCCTCATTTTACTAACCATGGAAGGATGAGTCAAACTTGAGCTAGTCAGAATCAAACTCTGGCAGTGAACAGTGAGTCTGCAATAGTGTATTCTAATGACTGTGCTACTACAGCTCAAAAAACATAGCTTGTTATACCTTGTAGTAATATTTAGTAACATTTAACTGAAAAATAGGTTGGAAAGTAAATTCAATTTTTAAAATCTGTTTCATTTTATTATAAATCTTTCCCAAAATTTGGGAGGCTTTACAGCATTGCCACAAAATGTTAATAAAGTGATCTAGCTTTATTAATGCATTTCCAATGTTTAGAGAATAAATGATATAATTTGCAATCAGTACTAGGCTGATACACCACCAGTAAAATATACTAGTTTCTTTTAGCGTGATATTAACTAAGTGTAACATTTTTCCTTCCATTTAACTTTATCCATCTTAACATATTCCCCTTTATACTTATTCATAAAGAAATCTCTATTTTTGTTGTTAAGTAAATTCCCTGGTATCTGATTTTTTTTAGCAATAATATTATATTCTGTTGTTGCAGATACTGCTTTTGTATATCATCATTTTGGTCTAGTGATTAAGGCACCCGGCTAGAAACCAGGAAACTGAGTTCTAGTCTGGCCTTAGGCGTGAAAAGCCAGCTGGGTGACTGTGAGCCAGTCATTCTCTCTCTGCCCAACTTACCTCACAAGGTGGTTGTTGTAGACAAAACAGAAGGAGTATTAAGTATGTTTGTCTTGAGCTATTTATGAAAATAATAAAGGCAGAATTAAAAAACCTAATTAATTCTATATTCCAAACAATACTGCTGTCTATATTCCATTAACAGTTCTAGAGTGGTTTGGATGAGTATATGTTACTACAACATCATTGACATATAATTTTCATTTATATTAATTGGCTTACTAATTTGCTTCCTGTCATATCCACTTTGCAAACAGTTCTTGTCCCAATAAAAACGAAATAGGAAAGAAGGGACAGCATTCTTTTATTTCCCTCATTCTTAGCAGGGAAGTTTGCTTTCATGCTAATCTTGTCAAAGTCTTGGTGACTGACTGAAATGATCAGCTCTCCCAGCCTAAGGTATCATCTAAATGACTTAAGTTTTGTCCCTATCCACTTGAAGAAACAGGAACACAGTCTTGGAATCCTCTTGATCCTCACACTGATACAGTGTCAAGGAGCACTTTTTTTCCATCTGCAGATCTATCAATTGCATCCCTTCTCTGAAAAAAAAAATAATTTGGCTACTATTACCCATGTTCCAGTTCTTTCCCAATTAGACAATTGAAGGTGGTTAAAAATGATTACGGGTCCAGAAATATGTATTTATTTATAAAATAAATTTATATAGCCACCCAAGTCACACATAGATGACTCTGGGCATCTTAAACATTAAAAAATCCTCTTTGTAATAAAAACTCATGAAAAATCAACCCACTCCCTCCCCCTCATGGCAGTATGAAGACAATCAAATCAGTTATTTGATCAGCTCATTTGTGGTCCCCACATTCTGGGGTTTTTTGGAAGAGCAACAGTGTGGGGGCCAGCTGTGCCTCATGGGGAATGATGTTCTATAAAGAAGGGGCCACCACTCAGAAGAATGTGGCAGCTAGGTTTGTTTGGGTACTTCCTGACAGGAGCACTTGGTTCCTGTTTGGAAAAGTTTCAAGTTAAATTCTATATAAATTCCTAAACAGCTTGGAACCTATCTGTATATGAATAGGCTTCTACCCTATTTCATAAACTGAGAATTCTGATTGTCTTTAAAGAGTTACTGCAGGTACAAAAGGTGAAGACTTCTCCATAGTGCCACCAGCTGTTTCCAGTTCTGACTGCCCCCTTTCCTGTGTTTTAAGAAAAGGCTAAAGCCCCATCTCTATATCCAACCATTCGTATCTAGTCATTTGCTGTACTCTTATTTCTACAGTTTTATGTTTGAAGCTATATCCCCTTGTGTTTGGAAGCATTGTAGTTTAGAGATTTAGCTTGCATTTTGATTTAAAAATAAAAGCTTTGTTTCTGGAATTCTGTGAAAAATATTTTTGATCTCTTGCTAAGTTTGCAGGCTGCCTTGCTGGGACAGGAGGTTTAGACATATGATAAGTGGCAGTGCTGCTTATTGCTGATGCAGTATGGGTTTCCACCCCTCATTGCTAATGTAAATTAATATGGAACTAACAATAAAAAGGATTTGTGTCTGAATTACTTTTTGGAAGACAACTGATAGTACCTCATTGTGTATTTAAATTTTATTGCTCCCCCCCAAGAAAGACATGGTGAAAGGGAAGAAATGTATACTTTCTTGGGAACAAGCTTTTTTTTTTTTTTAGTAAAATCCAGTTTTATGAGAGCCCTGTACAATTGATATCAATTCAATTCAATCCTTTATTGTCAATGCACAACATGTGTGCAGCGAAATTGAATCTCTGGTATATGGAAATTCAAATGATGCAGCTTACTTAGCTTCTAGATCAGGGGTCTCCAATCTTGGCAACTTGAAGACTTGTGCACTTCAACTCCCAGAATTCCTCAGCCAGCTTTGCGGTCTCCAACCTTGGCAACTTGAAGACTTGTGGACTTCAACTCCCAGAGGACTTCTGGGAGTTGAAGTCCA
>JANHFJ010006130.1:26230-38306 GCA_032468195.1 Cerberus rynchops
AGGCCTCTCTCATCTTTTTAAGTGGGAGAACTTGCACAATTGGTGGCTGACTAAATACTTTTTTGCCCCACTGTATTTAGCATTACATATGATTGAAAAGAAAAAAAATATTGATCCAACAGAACTCAAGAGGATGGCTCACATTTCTCCATCTAATTTTTAGCTTAATGTTAAAATATACAGTATAATGAATGAAGAATCACAGATTTAACTAAAATTGTAGTTTTCGATTGATTTCTAAGTATTTTAATATTTTTCAACTTCTCAAAAATACAGTCATGTTACAGCTCCCTTACAAAGAAATGTATTTTATTATCTTCAATGGAATGCATACACTACCACAAACCCTTAATTTTTACTAAAATATTTCAAATGAAGATTTTACACACTTAAAAAGTTTTTAAATTTTCACCCTCCCTGCCACAAAAGCAGTGCTTCAGTAAAAGGTATAAATGTGTGCTAAAATCTAAAGACATTGCTAATATATTATACATGAGCACAGGTGCTAATTTACTTTTTCCAATCATATATAGAAAATATGGCAGGGTTGTAAGATCACAGGATTAACAGAAATCATAATTTCATACTTATTTCCAAAAGCAGCACAAATAGACTCTTTCCCCACATTATGAAAAATATACAATTTTATCACTTTACAGTCATGCGTTTTGTTTGAAAAACAAAATCAGTACTTTTTTTCTCTATTCCAGTTTCCAAAAAGTTAAAAGGTCACTTTAAAACATTGTTTATTTTTAATTGCTATCTTTTGGTAAACATTTGCCTTTTAAACAAGTTTATGTTCTTTTACCAAAAAGAGCAAAGTGCACCTGGATTTTATCCAATTGCCATATGCATTTTCCCCAAGAAAAGCAATCAATTGCTTAAAAACAGAGCAGTCGTAAAGGGAAGAACCAACAGGAATTTCGTTTTGAAGTTGGTATAGACTGAATGCTTCTACATTGTAGGAGTATAAGAAACTTTATGAAGCAGTAGTTAATGAACATTGTTAAATGGGGGTGGGAAAATGAATATTATTACTCCAGCATTGCATTTCAACTTACATTTCTACATTAATATTTAGAGTGCATTTTTTCCTTTTGAAATTACTCATGTTTAGCATATCAGTCATACACTATTAAGCAGCCTTCTCTAAGACAGTTGTTTTCCCTGGGGATGATGGGAAATTTTATGTAATTCATCTGGAAGGTGCAGATTACAAAGTTATACAGTAAACCATTGTCCAAAGAAAACAATTTTAGCTTATTTCAAGCTAATATAAAATAGTAATTAAAAATACACATAGCACTGCATCTGTAGAGTCTACAGTTTATAATTTGCATATATTTGGAAGTATTTTGCATTTTTATCTACAAAAACTTCACTTAATACCATAGTGGAGTTACAAATGTGGAGGACATTGCAATTTATTCATGTTATTTGTATGGGTTTGGTTCCACAAACATGTAATTTTCACTTTAGTATATTACTAAATACTGAGGACTTTTCATTTTATTTTGGCATGTTGGGTCATTCTGTGCTTACCCTTGGTTTTGAGTTCCCTGTTGTGTTCAAAGCATCTGAATGTGCTTTTGAAATAAATTAAAATTCAGATTTTTTTTTTCTTCAGCTTTTAGATTGCTCAGTTGATTGGCTTGAAATAACAGCTTGAACTGTTATGCCTGTTACATACTCAAATACATGAAGCCGCTTGTCATTATTATAATTAGTCATATAGCCAACCAGATGTTTAGACTGGATTTGGCATTTTTGCCAACCTGTTGAGTATTATTATTTCCTCATGTGGATTGTGCCTGCACCTCATAGTCATATAAGAAGCTGTTAAAACAATGTGCAGTGACAACAGAATAAAAAAATCCAGCACCTAAGAGAATTTCTATCCTTTTCATCTTACATCATTCCTCTATGGAATTCAAAAGCAGCATATTATGAAATTCCCAAGACAGACTCCCAGGCAGGCACCAATCACATACGTATTCAGACCAGATCTTGATTTTGGCATAACATAATACAAATTATGAACCCAACTATTAAGATAAATAAACCATGATTTATTGCTTCAGCAGTGAAGCCAATTTATTCAAGAAGCAAATATACCGGTAACCTTTGTTTCAGAACATAATTTTTCCTCTCGACTTAAAAATGCTTTGTTTTTTTAAAGGCCTGTCCCAGCCATCATTAACCTGATTAAACAAATAGACCAATCAAACCAATATAAATCTTAAAATACTGGAATGAACTCTTGAAGGATACAAAACAGAAGAGAAATTGATAGCCAACTAAGTAACCAGTCTGTTGTTAAGTTATAAGTAGCTTTTTTCATGAAATGCACGAAAAAAGCTTATAACTTACAAAATACCAAGTTGTCAGCAAAGTATTCCAATAAATTAAGTTGGGGTTTTTTTGTACATGATGCATACATTCAAATTGATTTCTGACAGACTTATTTTTGCGAAAAAATGTGCTCAATCAGCAGTAGTGAGAACACTTGAACGGCCACTATGGGGAATGTTTATTTTCAAATGTTAGAAATTCAGCTGCTTTTAATCCAAAATATACATGCCATAACTTCAATAAGTTATATACACAGAAGAATATGTGAGGGTTGATGTCTAATGCATGAATTTCTTAAAATGAATTAACTGCAGTAACCTATTGAAAGGCCTTGGTGGGAAATAGAACCTAGAGCAGATAAATTGTATACATTGTTTGTTTACCAATGTTTGCTGCAGTAACAAGGTTAGAGCAAGGAGCCATGAATTTAGTAGGCACATGCATGAGACCACAACACACTGCCCTTTTGTGGCATAGGACCACCCTTCTTTTCAAGCTTTGACTACTTTAATTATTCCATTGCATTTTAGAAGACAAACATAATTTGTATGCTGCAAACCAAACAACCTTATTGGTTGTTTGTACCAATAGTACTGATCTGAAAGCCTCTTAATAGCCCACCCAAATTCTCTGATAACATTCACGTTAATTATAGGTCCTTGAAAACTTGATTTGTTCAAATTCTAAGTTTGTGTTAAATTACTTAAGGAACAGAGAGGTTTTCACTGATACCTTTGCCTATAAGACAAAATGACAAAGAGGAGATTCACAATTTGCTCCTTAGAGTACCAAGTGGTTGAGATCACCAAAAAAACTCAAAGTGGCTCAGTATCTAGGTATAGGATGGACTTGCAAAAGGGCAGGCTGCAATGAGAAGGAATAAACTTAATGAAATAAAATAAATCTGACTTAGGGCAGAATCTGTGATTTGAGAAATCACTTCAGACAGGAGCCTTCCTAGTTCTCAAAAAGATAAAGAAGGGAAGAAGAAAATCTATTCAGCCTTGCAATGCTTGGTTACTGTAACCTTATAATACAATTAGTATTAGCATTCAAAATTCTGTTTTCCTAAAATTATCTACCTTGAAGTGTTGACACAGGCAGAAAGAGATCAAGAAGAAAATAATATAGTCTTTCTGAAAGAGGGGTACTTGAGAGATACTGAAACTTGAATAGTGGACTATCTAGATGAGTTCTTAATTTAAAAAAATATTGAAAATAAAAGAGAATTCAATAAAAATTCATCCAAGTAAATGAACAATAATCAAAGGTCTATGAAACCAGATTACCAAAGGTGAAGTTGTAGCATATTGAAATTCCACGCTTCTACACAAGCAGCATTTAATTTGTGGTTTTCTCTTTATCAAATGATATTATACAAGTTGGATCCAGTGGCCAGTTAGGTGTTGCACTATACAGTTTTAGGAAATTTACAATTATAAGATGTAATGAAATTGGGGAAAAATGATTACAAAATAGAGAAGATTGATTTGGTTGATCAGCAGCAGCATGAATTCTTGTGACAACCATTTCCTGATGTAACTTAAGTGATCCTTCTATATCTTTTCCAAATACTGTAACTAATTCTGTATTCTCCCATTTATTTCTAAGATACCGTGTCAACATTATTTTACATAAGGGACCATGACTTTTTAAATTTAATATATTAAAAAGACAAGGCCAAAAGAGACACTGCAGGAACTGTTTCATGTGTTATATTTTTCTTATGTGGAGTTAAGGTCAAAATAAACAACACAACAGTGGAACGATCCTCTCATATATACTGGAGGAAATGAAGGACTTGTGCAGCTTTAGCAACTGTGTAGATTTGCAGAGCTTTTGTTCAGTCAAGTGCTGCTCTGCCTACTGCCTTCTCAGGAAGTATCTTATCTAAGAACAGGCCAAAATCTGTAATTGGTATTGACAAGGCTCATGTGCTTCTAGTAATTGGTAGAAAAAATGTCAATGCCAGATATAGATTTTGGCCAGCTCTTAAATCAAGCACTCTCCATGAGCTCACCTCTCTTTTTTCTCTTCATTGCTCATTTACTTATTCTATGGAATCTATTTGCATCCTTTCCCAGAAAGACAGGAAGGATGAAGTA
This sequence comes from Cerberus rynchops, assembly GCA_032468195.1. Lineage (NCBI taxonomy): Eukaryota > Metazoa > Chordata > Lepidosauria > Squamata > Homalopsidae > Cerberus > Cerberus rynchops. The sequence goes on from JANHFJ010006130.1 coordinate 30,688, forward strand.
GGCAGAGATGCTCATTTCTTTCTACTCTTCCTCTAATGAGAGATAAGCAGACAGAAGCAGCAAAGAAGCAGTGAAAACATTAAGGTGCAAGACAGATGAAACTTGAAATAGCTCAGGTCTGAGATCTGCCACTACTACAGTATCACCTAAACTGTATCACTAAAAAAGGGTGACCCACCAAGTTAAAGGCAGCCTAACAATTACATATTATGGTTTGTCAGATTTTTGACAATCTAGAATGTGTTGCTAGAATATTCAAAGCATAGCCGGATAAAAGTTGCTTGCACCTCAGATTTGCCCTTCAAAAATAAAATCTAATCCTACAATCTCTGACAAAACTTCTCTCAATGGACTTGAACAATGACTAATTTAGGTCCTGGTGAATTCCTTGGTATTTTCTAAAATCATACAACAGAGAAGCCTTTCTCAGACAAGTACCCCACAGCTGCAACTCTGATGATTTCTAGTCATCATGTCGGGATTGGTGGGAGTTGCTGCCAAATTGCGGAAGACCGCTTTGGGCAGCCACTACTGCCATGCAATTCCATGAGTAGGCTAAAATAAGGCAGTGGAACTGCTCAGAGTTCTTTTTTATTTTATATTCTACCTAGAAATCATTGGGAATCAAGAATATGACCATACTGGAAAATGATGATTTCATTAATTGTAATGAATTATGACAGAGATTGGCCACGAGGGGGTAGTCATTAACCCATGTATCATTGTTCTGGATCAGGACAGCTCCCAAGTTAGGCCCTTAGCTGCCTTATTTACACTATGGACACAGTGAAAGGAAATGGGAGGAAGGGATAATGCTGGCAGCCAGAAGCAAGGAAGTTCCTTTGCCTCAGATTCTTTTCACTTCCAGTCTTGCAGCTTGAGATGCTTATAAAGGACCCTTGAACTGGTTTCCTGAAAGATGTTGCCTGATTGATGGTTTGGAGCTTGCTGCATCACCTAGTTTTCGCCAGACAACCTAAGAACAAGAAAAAAAAGACAAAGTACAATTTGTAAACAGGAATCAAGTTTTCCAAAAACAGAACTGCCAGAAAACCTGTAGCTATTGATACCTTGTTAATACCTTGTTGTTACACTAGGAGGCATCCAGGTCATAACATAATTTTAGTCTTCAGGGCTTTCTTTTAACAGTAATTTTATTGAATTTTACTATTTTAAAAAAACCTACAAACTAAAAAAAAGTAAAAATAGAAAGTGCAGAAAAGGAAAAAGAATACAGTAAAGAGAGAAAAAAGAAATATACAAAGAAATGACATTTTCTTTATATATTACAGCAAAGCCTGTAAACAATTTTCAATGTAATTTAACCTCTGTTAAAAACAAGAAATTATTTTCCCATAACTCATCTCGTATCTATGAAGAAATCTTTAAAGCCTTGTTTTTCAATCCTAGTCAGCAACATTCACCAAAAGTTACCAGAGATAACTTATCTATTTTAACCTTGATCAAATAAAACAACTTTATATTCATTTATTTTATTTTAACAATCTTGATTTTTGTATAATCCTTCCCTTTAGTTTAACAGCAGCATGGGAATATTTATAATTAGTTTCAAATTTGTCCCTGGAAGTTGATCTAACTCTTTAGTTTTAAGTGCTAATCTTGGTAAAATGTCCTAACAAATTAGACATATTTGATCTGGCACTACATTAGTAAATTATTCTAAGTTGACTTTAGTGTTAGGACAGCTTCTAGCAAAATTGCAAAGGTATTGTTCCACATCAATTATTAATACCAAAAATTGGTGGCAAAACATTACATGTGTCTCTGATATTTAGTTCTCATGTTATAAATCCCTGAACAGTAAAAAGAATGAACAGCAGCTTTAGGGGTGATTCCAGGGCTTTGTGGTGGTGGTGAGAAAAAAAAAAACTGTGTAGCAATTTCTCCCCAGGAGAAAGTTTTGATTCTGGCCAGGAAAAATGATCATTTGGGAGGCTGCATTACTGTTAACTGTCCTGACCAGACAGCAGCTTCTAACAACTTTTTTTATTATGCAGAGACTATTGTCAAGGTCTCCTTCAAGTTGGTAGACTTAGGAGTACAAATTTCTGTATAAGTGCCATTCTTGGGAACTGGGAAACAATCAAACAATGAGGCTGACTCTTCCAGCAATCATCCAGAATACGTGCAGGACAAATCTGATGTTCTGAGCAACCATCCAGCCCAACGACGTGTTGCAAATCCTGATTCCCCAAGAAGTTATCCCCCACCTTAACTTTTGTTGATTCCTTGAAAAGCAAAAGTGGTAAAGGCCTTAATTGAGCCTCATCTACACCAAGGTATGTCAATGCAATAACCAGCAACTGCTTGTTCCATTGGGAAGCATTCCACTCCCAGCACCATGCTTTCATGTCCCTGGTTCCTATTGCTATCTGAAACTCCCAACGAGACTGGCTGACTACCTTCCCATGATGCATAAACTCTTGGGCTACATTTACCGTACTCTGCTGTGAACTGCCACAGACAAGACTTCCCTATTTAGCATTACATGTGTGCAAGCAATTGCACATTCCAGGGCTCTGCCTGCCAAAGCCTGTACACATTTGCAAACTTGAAAGTAAAATACTTCACAATCCAACTCCAAGTATGAGTTCAGCCTGAAACAGGGCAAGTACAACATCATCAAAAGCTTTGGAGGTCCTCATAGAAGCTAATAGTTAGGAAAGCATTTCCATGGTATGCATGCATAATCTTTTTGTGCTCCTCCCTGAAATCTAGCATTTGGATTATCTTATTTGGGTGTTTCTGCAGGTATCCTCATAAACCACCAGTTGTCCCTGAAACATAGGTTGGGAACCATGTGGTTCAAAGCTCACATGTGGGGAATTTAAACATCACCAGGTTCCAGACCCATCTGGCTAGACAATGTTCCTATGCTCAGTAAATCCATTCCAAAAGACAACAATAAACAAGGAAATGTCAGCAGCATTCCTGCCAAATAGTTTGTCCTTACGACTTTCAAATAGCATACTTGTTTTAAAGAAGTTGAGCAAAGGAAACTTGTTAAGGTGTGACACATTCCATCTATTTGAAATGATAGTTTTGGTGGTTGTGTAAGTATTCTGCAATTCTTTATATCCTTAAGGGGATTAAATATAGTACTTGCAAAGTACGCTGTTCACTTGAAAACTGCTTTGGTTTAATGGAGAGCTCTTGGAGAACCTCTTGAGGACTGTCTTTGAATATGTTTTGCTCTGTGAAGCAAGGAATAAACAGCATTTTTTTACACAGCATGTGTGAAGAAAAACATAGCTTTGTGTGCATTGTTTTTGCTCCTGGTTCTGTGCCATGACACTGACATTCTACAAAGTCACAGTACTCACATCCTACAAGTGTTAGTCATTTCCCTATCAACAGTATATTGTTTTCTTTAATTCCAGTAGGACAGGATGGGTCTTAAGAATGATGGTTTCTAGGAGTGATCACCAGCATTGTGTGCTTACGCCATTTTTTTCTGAAAAGCACACCCACAATATAATAGTTGACGAGAATGGATACAATCTAAATAACTTACATTAAATCTTACCCAGAGTTCCTCAGAGTTGGGCACCATGAGACTTATTTCCAAACAGAAAGGGGCACAGAACTGAGCAGACTACTACAATCCTATGCACTTAACATAGGAGCAAGTTGTTGTTGTTGTTGTTGTTGTTTTGCAGCTGGGTCTGAAATTGTACCATCACTTTAAAAAGGTGTGTTTGTCTTTTAAACACACTCCTTTGCCCTTTTCTTAATAGAAAAAAGGACCACTTTTACCTTTCACAAGCAATTTGACATGTTTGATTTTGGAGCATTAAGGATTTATTTGGATCATATTCTTTAGCCTATGTAAGTACTCCTTGGTATACAACCACAATAGGAACCAGAAAATTTATTGTTAAGCTGCATAGTCATTAAATGAGGCAAATGTTACTGCACCTGATTTTACAGCTTTTTTTTTTTTTTTGCTGTGGTCATTAAACAAAACATGCAACTGGCAACTTGTGACCTTCTCTGCCTCATTGGCTTTGCTTGTCAGAAGCCAGCTGGGAAAGTTGTAAATAGCAATAGCACTTAGACTTATATACCACTTCACAGTGCCTTCTCTAAGCAGTTTACAAAGTCAACATATTGTCCCCAACAATCTGGGTCCTCATTTTACCCACCTCAGAAGGATGGGTCAACCTTGAGCTGGTGAGACTTGAACTGCCAAACTGCTGACAGCCAGCAGTCAGCAGAAGTAGCCTGCAAGTACTGCATTCTAACCACTGTAACTCCCATAGCGATCGCAAGACCACCGTACACTAAACCATCATAATCCACCACAGTTTCTAAGTGCTCAAATCATGATCATGAGACCACAAGGAGGTTGCCATAGTTGTAAACGTGAATTTATAAGTCACCTTTTCCAGTGCTATTGTAACTTTGGGTGGTTGATAAACAAATGTTTGTAAGTGGAAGACTACTTTAGAACTTCCACACATCCTTATTGTCAGCCCTGGATTTGCCAGCCAGTCCAGGACTGCCATTCACGAGGGGGTGGGCACACACAAGACGCGGCAGAGAGCCAAAGGCAAGCCCTCGCCCAGACACCAAAACTCCCCGCAGTGGCCCAACAATCAGCTGGGGAGGCTACAGCTGATGCGCACATTGCCGGAGCAGCAATGGAGCCACAAGAGGGACGAGCAGCCGCAGCTGCAGCTTCCCCCAATGCTAGGACTCTCCAGAGCGGCAGGCTGACAATCAGCTGTGAAGGGAACAGCTGATGAGCACAGCTGGTGCAGGTGCCTGTAGAGCGCCAGATGCAATGCAGGGCCAAGCAAACCAGCTTAAAACACTGTGAGGGCAAGGGCACGTGCGCAGAAGATGGGGCGCGACCGGGAGCACTTAAATGGTGGCGGGAGCACCTGGGTGCAGCACTGATTTAACTCCATTTTGTGTGGATATCAGTCCGTGCCGGAGGCTTTGTGCAGATTAAACCTGAACACACTGGTCTTCATCTGTGTGGTTTGCTTCATTCTGCTGTGGCCAGCCGGAACTTGACACTTATCATCCTATACATGTCTTCTTGTATAGACAGTCTAAAATAAGCAGGGGGTGAGTAGATTCTATTTCTATATATACATACTGCAGTTTAGGTTCATCTAGACATCCTTCTTCCTCTGGTTCCAAAATGGGCTGTTTACCATTTGCAGATGGCATTTCTTTAGAAGGGAGACTTCATCTTAGGGCTACGATGCTGTTGAGACAGTTTAAGGAATGGGGTACTTCTCATTGCAGAAGAGAAGAAAACTACCTCTGTTCTAACATTCCATGTTGCATGGAAGAGCGGCCACAAGTCTCCTGCATCCATGGATGCTTCCATTTTGGCTGTTAAAGGCAACAGCCTTGCCTGGCAACCAAAATGTGCCTGGCTTCCTGGCTTTGGCAGGAATCTCTATCCCCATCATCCTACAGGGACAGCTACTTTGCAAGCCTTGATTCTGAGGGGCAGCAATTTCCCAAAGGATGGACCTTCCCTCCTGTCTCAAGGATGGGAGCAAGGTACATTGCAGGAATGTGGGGAAAGTCCAAAAGAGATAAGGAGAGGGACTGTCATCTCTTCATCCCCACTCTTACACAGTGAGATGTGTGATGTAAACACTACATCACATGGCTTACACCCATGTAAGATGCTCTCCTAAACACTAATTACAATAACCAAGTGAAACATCCGTCCATACTCGCATTCATACCAGCAACACAATTTCTATTGATGCTACCTATTTGGATGCTAGGAAACAAAGCAGAGGCACAGGAAAAATAACAAAACAGCACAGGCAAAACACTGGATGAATCATGGTAAAAGTGCTTGTCCCACTTTGAAACTGTCAGCCAATCTGTTTGGGTGTAAGCCATTTCTTTTACAGAAAGTCACAAAAAGTGGGAAATGTGGCACTCTACTCTCTCAGAAATTGTTACAATGCCCATTTACTGGTACTTGGTGTAGACTTTTTTTTAAGTACATATATTTTTTGGGAGATGGAGACAGATGGTTTGGACAGTGTCATACGTGAGCAGGGTAAAATAACATTGATGTTTCTTCCGCCATGTCTTTAAATTCTCCTGTCTTTTCTTATGCTACTAATTTTTACTCTCTTTCTACTGTAGTCTCTTTCATCTTTTACCTTTACCTTTTTCTTTTTCTGGTTATTTGTTTATGCTTCCTTACTCTAAGGCTGTTTTTAGTCAGTTATGATTGGGAGGGAGAGCTCTGATTCTCAGCCCCTAGTTTTCCATAGCGGTAGCTGTTCTCTCAGCTCCTGTTTAACATTTACATGAAACTGCTGGGTGAAATCATTCGTCACCATGGAGTGAGATATCATCAGTATACTAATGATTGATGTACATTGTTGTTAAGGGATGCTGCAACTGTCCTTTTGCAAAGCCCGAAAACTCTTGAGATTTGGATGGGGAAACAACAGACTAAAACTGAATCCTGGCAAGATGGAGTGGCCTTTGAGTTCGGAGCTCCTTGGTTCTTGGAGAATGGCTATTGTTGGTCATGGGTAGGGTTGCATTGTCCCGTGATAGACCCAGTGTGTAATCTAGGGATTCTTCTTGACTCATAACTCTTGCTTGTGGAACAGGTGGCAGTCATGGCCTAGAGGATCTTGCACAATTGCAAGTTGTGTGCCAGTAAACTTATTCCTGGATCTCCTCACGATTATGTCCTAACAACCTCTTGTTTCGACTACTGTAATGCACTCCATGGCAGATACAGAGCCAATCAAGTGGCCGGGGTGACTGTCTGGTCACCATCACTGGGGTAGGTGAGGGTTTATAGGTTTTTACACTGTGATATTTTAATGTTGTAAGCTGCCCAGAGTCACTGTGTGTGAATTAGGCAATCAAATACATTTGTCTAACAAATAACTAAAATGGTGGCAAAGGTCTTAGAAACTGTATCATTTAGTATCCTTTTAACAGATGAAAAATAATTTAGGCTTCAGTCCTATACAATTGCGTTCCTTATAAGTGTTGACCAGGAAGTTTGGAAATTTTTGTCCAACACTAGAGAGCACATATTTGGAGAAAGCTGGTGTACAACCTTACCTGAAAATTAGTACCACTGAACATAATAGGATTGCCTTGATTAGATATATCTAGGACTGCATTGTCACTTGCTTTGTAACCTGTTTTTTCTTCAGACTGTGAAAATAACAATTAAAAAGTCTGCACAGACAGAACAGATCCTACAAGATATTGAACAACATCAACACCACATTTAGAAGTGAACAGCTAACACATGAAAGACTGTGAAAATGAATTCATTACATTGCACATTTCACGAACAATTGCTTTCTCCTTTTCACTCAGGTCTTCTTCATAGTTTTCTTGTATCTGCCTGTCCAAATTCTCATGAACTTCAAGGACCTACAGACAAGCACAATGGAGATGAAATTATAAAACATGTCACATTGTGATTCATTACAGCCTAAACAGAGCAAAATCTAACAATACACACACACATACACAGAGAGAGAGAGAGAGAGGAGAGAGAGAGGAGAGAGAGAGAGAGAGAGAGAGAGAGAGAAAGAAAGAAAGAAAGAGAGACAGAAAGACAGACAGAAAGAAAG
>JANHFJ010006132.1:4701-15717 GCA_032468195.1 Cerberus rynchops
AAATGGGTGCCATTTTGTGCAAAATTCACAACCCCATTACACTCAACCCCGTTTGTCCCGTTCTCATGGAATGACCCCATTATTTTTCTTTCTCAGTATTTTAGCTACATCTTTTGTGTCAGAAAGCATATGACTCAGATGAAATCCAAGAGTTAGCTATAGAAGAAGAATGTATAGATAAAGGTAAAGATTAACATGTCTGGTAGTGTACAACTTTAGGGCGTGGAGCTCATTTCCATTATTTGACCCAGGGAGCCAGTATTGTCCACAGCCAGCACACGGAATGTTGTTACCTTCCCAGTAAAGTGGTGCCCATTAATCTATTTGCATTTTGCATGCTTTCAGACTACTAGGTAGGCAGGAGCTGGTGCAGGAACGGGAGCTCCCTCCATTTCACATTTTCCTCGGGTTTCGAACTTGGGCTGTCAGCTTTCCAGCTGACAAGCTTAGCTTTTTTAACTGCTAAATCTAAATTTTTACATCTTCTCACATCACAGAGCTATGTGTAGTTCTGTGTCCTTCTCTCTTTTTTTATCTATGTTGTCTGAGGTAGCACCTTGGTTCTGGGGAAATGTTATTTCATTTCACTGTGTACTATACAGTATATTGTTGAAATGACAATGAAACCTACTTGACTTGACTTGACTTGACTTGCTGAGACATTGCACCCCCATAGAATGTACTGTATTGGATTTGCTAGTAAATAAATACATTTTATCTTTCTTCTGAGTAGCAGAAAAACATCACATTACCTGTTTCAATACTTAATAGAGATGAAGTTTGAAAGTTTCTTCTTAGATTAAAAAAAATTCTGAAGATTGTGTTATCTATTAAAGATATGTCTTTTTGTTAAATATTCATTGACCACACAGAAGCAGAATAAACATGTATCTGCATTAAATTATGAAAGACATATTTTTTGCAGGATCAGGGCTAACCAGAAGGCAGCAGTCACAATGGAAAAGAAATGGAGAAACAGCTCAAGATTTATATATAGCCGACCAATGACAGCAAAGGCATGTGGCCCAGGGACATGTAAATATTGCCACATGTCACTTTTCACCAGCTGGCAGTTGACTTCAAGGGAAATGACAGCACCAGGCAGCTGGAGTGGTATCAGTGGATTTCTGACAGAAATCAAACATGACAATGTACATATCACCTCGGTTTCTGTTCTGTCAAAAGTCTTAGTGTGTCACATTGCAGAAACAGAAGAATATATCATTGTGCCATAATAAGAGTGGCACATGTAAGCCTTTTGACTAGAAGTGAACAAAGGAAATTAATTTACTTACTTTTAATCAAGCAGAAAGCATTATATTCATGGTTCAGTTTTGAATGGATGTCATTTAACACGTTTTTTTTTTTTTAAAAAAAAGCCAGACTTGTTGGGTGGCTGGGATATTCTAGGAGTTAAACATTAAACATATTAAAGTTGCTGAGATTGAGAGACATCTAGAACATTCTAGAACAGGACTGTCAAACTCGCGGTCTGCAGGCTGGATGCATCACATGCTGGCCATGCCCACGCTTGATTTAGTGAAGGGGAAAAAAGTTATGATACATCATGTGATGATGCCATAATAACACAAGTTTGATACCCCTGTTCTAGAAGATCTAGAAGCCCAAATCCTTTTTTGCAATCCTTGATGACTGGCCATTCCTTAGAGATACCTCAGAGAACAAAAATCCATAACTACTACAAGTTGGAAGCAAAGTGATACACACAGTTTAATGTTTTTGCCATTATTTAATGATAGCAGAGATTTTTCAGCAAAAATACAATAGCCCTAAGCATGATTCCCTGACATTTTTGAAGGGAAAAACATGAAAACTCTATTGTAAAGTCTTAAAAGGTGCTTTACTTTATAGCCCTTAATCTTCCCAAAGTATTAAATGTAGCCATTGTCTCCCAAAATGTTGACCTGTGCCTTTCAATATGAGACATTTCAGTCAGGGTATTAGTGATACCCAAGAATGTTATTCCTCCTATTAGTACAAAAAGGTAAGCTAGGGTATGGAAGGATTTCCAATATCAGGTATAACAGAACTTTTTTTAGCTAAATGCAAATGGTGAGCCTTATAAACAGCCCCTCATGGAACATGTTGCCTCATAATACTGCAACATGGCCCAATGGATTGAACATTCTAAGGAACAGTATCATCCAGGAGACAACCATTTGAAGGTTATTTCTTCCTTTTCTTTCCTTCAGAGATTGGATCATTCTATGTTCTGGGCAACAGAAAGTCAGACAAACTTAACATTAAAGGCCTCATTACTACATTGTAAACTTACTGAGAGGAGCAGGCAATAATTAGCTAGACAGCAATAGTTTGACTTTGGAATATGAATCATTATCATTCTGCTAGCAAGAGATAGAGAGAAATAGAAGTAAAAATGTTGAGTACTTAATTAAAGAGTGAAGCAGAAGAAGCTAGGCTTCACTGAGGTCCACTGTTCAGGCAGGAAAGACTATTTGAATATGATTGGCTGAGCTGTTTAGTCAGGAAAACACTTAAATATCATTGGTTGAACTAGCTGACAGCTTGCCTATAAAAAGGCAAGCTGTAGAACAGATAGCTGCTGGGTTGTAGTTACTGAATAAAGAATTGGAAGTCAAAGATTGGTCTCTGCCTCTTCTTCAATCACCCACAATCTAACAAAAAAAATATTTTTCATGACAATCCAGGGTTTTGGCACCAGAGAATTACATGAGGAAGTCTGAATGGGAAATTGAGGATCTGAAGGTAGGGCAAGGAGGAAAAACAACAGATCAACAGTTGGAGAAGTTGTTACCAACAGAAAAGTAAGGCCTTGGGAACTGCTGTTATATAGCCCACACATGTTTTAATTAAGACCACTCTCACCTTTCATCTCAATGAGACATGATAATCACCTTTGCTATGCCATTTACAATTGCCAGTGTGATCTTGAGCTAAATGCCCTGCCAGTACCAGAATGTGGCCACTCATTAGCTGAATCAGGCTCTATTGGTTATTGTGCTTATTGTCTCCTAGAGTTGTTGTAAGCTATCTGCCTTCTGACTCTTCAGGCTTAAGGTGTGTATGGTCTGTCTTTTCAAGGTCTGCCTCAAAAGGTTTCAGAGGAAACTAACATTCTTCTACACTGTCAACTGCACCAATAAATAAAGCAAAATGGTAGAACAATGGAATCTTTGAAAAAGCTAATGAAGACAAGGAATCAGACAACAGGGAACAACAACCAATAAAAGGTGAAAACAAAGTAATCTTTAAGTGAAATTTGACTCCTGACAACTTACATGGACATATAAGTTGGCATGTAAGTTGGTATAAACACTGGCATAAAACCAGTGTTTTGCCATTGCCTTCTTTTGAAGTGACTTATTGTGTTTTTGACTTCCTAGTTTGATCCATGGACTTGATATTCCCTAGCAGTCCCTATCCAATAGTTACAAAAGATAAGAATGTTGCTTAACTTTCGAGGTCATCCAAAGTATTAGATGAGCAATATATGTGAAACTGGGTATAGTAGCAAGGAACAGAATCCAAGACATGACTGGCAAAATGTGATGGTGAATCATATGGCTATAACTATAACCTGTCAGAGAACAATTGCATAGTCACAGACTTGGATCCTGCATAGCTGTCAGTTTAAAGCCTTCAAGTATTTAGGAAGAAATATAGCTTCCCAGGTAGAACTAGAAATAAACCAAAGAAGCTCAAAAGAGAATAATCAGAATAAGTAGAAGGATTCACCTCTTCAACAGCTTTGGAATGGAACTAAGGCAGTGTTTCTCAACCTTGACAACTTTAAGATGAGTGGACTTCAATTCCCAGTATTCCCCAGCTAGCTAATGGAAGGAAGACTATCTTATAGAATCAGTGGAACACATGAAGTTTTAGGTTTTACCCAACATTATCATCACTGACACATCTTGTTACTAAGAACTGCAGATGGATTCCAAATTGCCTTGACTGATTATAGACATAAAGCGTAAAGGGGAAAGGGAAAAACACAAGATGGCAGGAATTTCCGTGAATGGAGATGGAACCTGCTAACTTCAGTGACCTTCCATACTGCAAACTGGTCTTGATCTTTCAAAGAGAGCAGGTGGAGATGGTTCTGTTTTGAAACACAAACTCAGCTGATTGCTAGGGGTGTGCAGAATGGGCATGCACCACTTCAATGCTTCTATTGGAGTCATTGATCTGCCTCATCTGGCTGCCTTGCTTTAAGAAAAGAGTCTATTGCGTAGGCTCTTCACATGCACAGAAGTGTTTTTTTTTTTGCCAAGCTAAGTGAAGTAAAGTAAAGTGGTCCTTTGAAAGCTAGTTCAAAGTCAGGTTCTGAGATGGAAAATACCCTTTGTATATGCTGTTCTATGCTGGAAGCTAGTCATTTTAGGAAAACTCACTTTTTTTCAACTTGCTTTCTCAATTAACTGTTTGCACAAGGTACTTCACATGAAGAATAAAAGACATAATAATAAAATAAGTCACAATGTAGTAAAAAAAACATTAAGAAAACAACTATAACACTGTCTTAAAAGGTAGCAATTACCCTGAATGTTCACTGAATTTGTTTAAAAACTCTAAAGTTTCCTAAACAGGTAAAATGAGCTGTTTAAATTTCTTTAGTTCCCTTTCCTCCTTCCTGAAAAAATCTATTATGGGGTGCAGCTCATTGACACACTTTTTACAGCTATAACTGGTCACAATCACAGTAATGCAGCACAAGGATTTGAAGTGGAAAACACAGGTAAATGGACATGAAAGTCCACAGCTATGAAAGAGACTTAAATTGTCATTCCCTATTTGTTTCCTAAAGCAACAAAATGCCATTTTATAGCTTTGTATATGGCATAGCTCTATTTACATTTACAATGTGATTCAGAATTTCCTAAAACATGATGTTTTCCCACAAAAGCATCCCCCTGATGTAGTATACACAGAATGGCTATATAAAAAAAAGTTAAGAGTCAGGTTGAGACATGGGTTAGAAACTAGGAGACCATAAATTCTAGTTCCACCTGAAACATGAAAATCAGCTGGGTGATTTTGGGCCAGTCCCCCCTTCTCTCTCAGCCTAACTCTCTTCACAGAGTTGTTGTTGTGGGAAAAAATAGAAGTAAGAAGAAATATTAGGGATGTTCACCACTTTGAGTTGTTAATAAAAATAACAGTGGGATATAAATAAAATAAATAAATAGTAAAATAATGTGTCTCAGGCTGTTCAGTTCTATCTCAAGGGAATTCTGTATAACATATTAGGCGACACTGAATGATGGTGCCACTCCCATTGATGTGAACATTGACATTTTAAGAATCATTTCTAAAGTAGGGTGGCATTAGCACTGCCTAAACTCTGACATCCCAGTTTACTTAGAGTTACACTAAAGGTAGCTCTGAGGTAAAAGATCATCAATTTTTCTAAATGTCTTAAGAACATGATGGAATCTTAGTGGTTTTCTGTTTTAGATTTCATATAAAATATGATTTTGTTTAATTTTATAATTAATTTTATAATATAATTTTATGAAGTATTTGGATTATTTATTTACTGTATGTGTTAGAGTTCCACCCTAGAGGATCTAAATGATAATGAAAACTCTATTTAAATGGTGAACTAAATAAAAGAGCTCAAGACTGTGTCAAGATTTATTCAATAAAAGACCGTGCTTGTGCATGAAAAAACTGGCTCCGATCATTAGGATCCCAACTTATTACGACTCTATTATATACCATAGAGGTATTGACTGACATGTGAAAGAGACCAGAGGAAAGGCAAAGCAAGAAGTAGTAACTGATGGAGAGCAAAATTTATAATAAAAACCTGGGTTACAAAAATAATTTAAAGTCATTTATCATGGGAATGATGGCATTCTGCCAGATCAAAAAGGTTATAGTTCCAGACAATATAATGAGAAGGGGCCTTTAAGTGAGTGGAAATGTAAGACAGATATGAACTAATCTGAAATAATCTTCTTCCCTTCAAATTTCAGAGAGTGATGGCCAAATGTCAAGCGAGACCGAACACAAAATGAGTCATCATTAATAAACAGTCTTTTAATTACATAATGGTTCCAGACAGTGATTGAACATTGAATAAAGAATTTGACAGATGTGACCAAGGGCACCGATCCAAATCCCTGCAATAGAAGATGAGGGTGTGAAAAAAAAAGTTTGTGACCAAAGAAAAAGTCACTCACCCTGGAGTTTGACAAGCCATTCATTAAAGCAAAGTGATGCATTATCAATTTCTCTTCTTGTTTCAAGGTTACTTGGCAAAACAAAAGCAAAGAAATGATAAATTAAGTACAGTCACATTAAGGACATTTTTAAAAAGCACACTTAAAAGACCATATGCAGCAATTCTTATGAGAGATATTATTTTTATAGTCATAAAATATAGGGGTTATTAATACATCTCTGGCTTAGAAGGAAAGAAACTGTGCTACCTAATATAGGTATTACTATAACAAATATGGACATCATTCGAAACATAATATGAACATCTTATAGGCAGACCTTGTTAAAATTGACCATCAATAAGATTTCTACAGCAATACAGCAATAAATGGGGAAAAATTATATTTATTGTCTTTGGAATTTACATCACCTACGGATTATTGCAAGAAATTAGTATTTACTGTTCACACAGAACAGTACACTAACTCTTAAACAATTCAAATGTTGGGATATTTAAATATATCACAATATGCTGACTTAAAAATGTCTAAATGTATAGATGTAATTTCAGGAACTATAAGTTGATAGCAAACACTTTATTATGTATGTGGAACAAAATTAATGTAACTAAATAAATATTACATCAAGATTAATGTATATTTTAACACCAAATTAATGGCACTTTTTTAATGGCAGACCAAAGTTCTTTGAATATCCTTGAGCAAATAGAATTGTCTTTATTGTGAATATAGTTTTAATCTATAGTACAAGATTTTCCTCTGTATTGTGGGGTTTGCCTGAAAGTCACAACTGGTGGGACCCCAAGATAAACAAATTGTAGAAAATGAAGAAGGTAAGGGTTCTTGGATTTTAGAATGCAAACAGAGAAGCACCTACTATACAATACTCAAGGCTTAACAACTGTTGATATGAAAGACAAAAAAAAAAGTATGAATAGTTGATGTTACAGTATCTGTAGACAGCAGAATAACGAAAATGAACTAGAGAAAAGCAGAAAAACAAGCTTACAGTACATCCTATGGCAATACCATTGAAACCATCACACAAGAACACCTGCCTATCCCAAGTCCTTGGGAGAAACTTGATAGGTGGATAAAAATGCCAAATCTAGTTTAAACATCTGGCTAACTATGTGATAAACCGTAGTAATAAAGAACTTCCCTGTGAAAGCTGGCAACAACTGTTTGCAAGGAACAGAAGAAAAAAAAGAGAAATATTCTTGATCAGTAATAAGACTTCCAAATGCCTTGGGGTTCTGTTTATCCAAGACATCTTGTGAGAGCAACATTTAAAAAAAATAAAATAAATAAAGTCAGTTCAAAGAATTCTATACATGTTTTAAGCTATCTAAAATAAGGATACACACAGTTTTACCAAAACTGGATGAGAGCAAAATGTGTACAGATGTAATAATTATAACTGAATAATAACAACATTTAGTATATAATCACTGTGCTGGGGCACAGCTGGGTTTTAGAAGCTATCTTCCTTGTGATCCAGCTTTGATGGTATTTTTGTCTCAGTAGAAATAAAATTGGTTTCAGGGTAAACAGCAAGTTTTACCCTGCAAATATTTTACCCTCCAGATATTTTTAGAGGTCAAAAGCTGAAAACGTTGTGAGATGCATTTGTTTGCTTGACTGATTATAAAGTATTACTCTGGTTTTCTACTTTAGGCTGCTTCAGATTAATTCTCTCTGATTTCTTACATGAGGCCATGTAGAAATTGTACCCATATGACAAGTGCCTTACTTGGGAAGAACCATAAGACAGAGAAGAATGCTCTGGATTTCCTGACATTTAACAGCAATAGCATTTAGATTTATATATTGCCCCATAGTGCTTTACAGCACTCTCTGGGTGATTTACAATGTCAGATTTATTTGCATATTTCCCCCAACAATCTGGGTCCCCATTTTACCAACCTCAGAAGGATGGAAGACTGAGTCAACCTTGAGCTCTATTAAGAATGAACATGAGGCTATAGGCAGAATTTGCCTGCAACACTGCACTTAATCATTGTGCCACCAAGCTCATACCAACGGGGCGTAGCATGAAGCACCATAAGAAGAATACCATTTGGAAATTCTGCCATCTTTATTGGTGCATACTGATAGCTCTGGTACTCCTTCTGTTCTGGAACTGTTACTGATAGTTCTGTTCTGGTACTCTGGCAGCCTTTTGTTTGTCTGAATGGTTATTTCCTGGAGATCAAGAGAACTTTTGAAAAGATGCCACAATGCAAGTTAAATCCATTTTAGTAGCCCAAGACTCAGATCATAGCATCCAGTGATAATGTCAGGCACAGAACTTAAGGCAATAGTCAGCCCTTGGGGAATAGCCCATATATGTCTAAGCAGCAGCTTTAGGGTAGTGAGTAGAGTTGATTAAGATTCTAATAATGGATGCTGGAGAAGAAACCATGAGCAGTACTGGTAGTCCTCAAGTTACAACTATAATTGAGTGTTGGGATTATAGTCATGAATTGTGATGGCTGTGAAGTAGGTCACATGACTGGATCCAATGTCATGACTTTTTTCACAATGAATATTAAGTGAATGCAACAGTCATTAAGCCAACCCCACAGTTATTAAGTGAACCTATTTGCTATGTGGCCATTTTTGGTGGAAGCCAGAAATAAATCACGGTCACATGTCTAACAACCTTAAATGCAGTCTGGTTGCCCCAGTGTCAAAAATATGGCCACATGATCGGGGCTGACATTGGAACATCAAAAGATCATAAGTAGCTTTTGGGAGGAGATCTATCATAATTTCAAACTGCTGCTAAGTCATAAGTTAAGGGCTACTTGTATTTTTGCCTAGAGCTGTGTGAGAGGACACTAACAATCTTCAGTACTTTTTATAATCTTCATGGTTTTTAAACAATACAAGAAACACCAAGGCACAGATATCAGGAGCAAGCATGTTTTAAAAATGGTTTGGAAGAATTAATTCAGGACTCAACGTACAGCATGTTTTTGGCTACTCATTAAAGCAAACATGTATGTTTCAGAATTACACACAAAAGTGAAGAGAGATGTGGCTGTTTTAAAAGTTACAACAATTGATAAACTTTGATTAGTAAGGAGGGAGGATTGCACTGTGCCGAATCCTAAGCACTTTTTCCAAGTCATTTTCAAAGAATTCTCAGCCTTAATGGGCAAACCTTTTAAATAACACTCCAAAGCAACAGTAGTTGACTTCAGTAGGATATTGTAGATGTTGAAGTGGTAGTTAAGGATTGTTTAATTAAAACAGTTTGTCAGTGTTTTAATTAGGGTCATACTAATTCTAATACTAATATTGGAAATTCAATATTCCTTGAGTCTAATTATTTACTTGTTTGTTTGTAATCAATTTTTGTAATCAATTTTTCAAAGAAGCAACATTTCTATTAATTACATTGTGGAAAATAGATTCCTTTTTGCTCACCGAAGTTTGAATACTCCATAAAAAATATTATTCGCCACAATCATGTACTAAATGATACTATTTTTATGTCTTTGTTTCTGTAGTTCAAACCCATATGACATTCCATTCCTTATGAAAAAAAACCCCACCAATCTGAAAAGAATAAATATCAATATTTTTAAAAATGCTATAATGTATAGAATGATAAAAAACAATTTTAAAATAATAAAAGAGTACACAGGAAAATATATCCATAAAAAGAAACAAAGATAATTAAGTATATAAAAATCCCCACCAGAACAAAACCAAAAATTGAAACAAAACATAACTCAAAACCTATTCTAGGAAATAATATCTATTATTTAAGGTATGAGAGTAGATAAGGAAGAGGAAACAGAATTACCTTAATTTCTCATTTTTGACAAAAGTATGTATCAACACTTGTATTTCAAAAATCTTACACTGAATTCTGCAACGTTCTTTCATCAAAAATACAAGAAAAACTTGGGGAGTTTTTGAGGATTACAGGAATGTGTGCCCAGAAATGACTATATTAATCAAAATTGTGTACCTGATAGTATTATTATGTATAATAATGTTATTATGTTGACTCATCCTTCCATCCTTCCAGGTCGGTAAAACAAGGACCAAGATCGTTGGGGGCAATATGCTGATTCTTCAAACTGCTTAGAGAGGATTGTAAAGCACTGTGAGACAATATATAAGTCTAAGTGCTATTGCTGTTATTACTATTATACACTTTATTCATTAAACATGAAACTCAGTCAACTGAACATTTAAAAATGTGACACATTATTGACTGGCGCTGATGGTTGATACAGGTTGTTGCCAGCATTCTAGGTATTGCCCAAGTACCTTCTCAAAATATATTTTGTTCCAAGTAGTGCAGTTTTTTGAAGTTCTTGCTGGTGTTATTTCAGGAAACTGCAATTTCTTGATATACTCTGTAAAATTATTTTGATGATGAGTGGTTTCGATGGCCAGGTCTCAATATTTTGTGATTTTTTTTCTAGTTCTTTTTTCTTTGACTCTGACGTGTCCTGGTAAAGCAATAAACTTGTACACTTCAGTTAGGGATGACTGTGATATCTGATGTGTTGTGTTCTAAATGACAAACTGTCTATATTCGAAAGTCCCACAAGATCTTTACCTTCTCATTTTCAACAACTTTTTCCACTTTGTGCTCCCATGACTTTTCAGATACACGTAAATCATGTTTTTTACATAATGCCTAATGCATTAATTTAGCAACTTGGTCATGTCTAGCTTTGTAATCAGTTTGTGCAATTTTGCTGCACTCACATATTAAATGCGAAACAGTTTCAACTTTGTGATTGCAAAGTCGACAGTTTGGATTGTTGGTGGTTTTTTGAATCTTTGCTTTCATGGC
>JANHFJ010006134.1:16641-28082 GCA_032468195.1 Cerberus rynchops
GGAGGGAGGGAGGGAGGGAGGGAGGGGGAAGGAGAGAGTGAATTTGCAGAAACAGGTGGCCAAGCTAAATCCCTGAAGGGTCCCCATCCCATCACTGGAAGTCCAGGTGCTTCAGCGATTGGCGCTTCAGCGAGTGGTGATCTGGATTCATATTACTGGTCCACAGGATTTAAAATTATGAATTTAGTGCTCCCTGAGGTCCAAAAGGTTGGTGACCCCTGCTCTAAGTGGTTTACAAAGTCAGCATATTGCCCCCAACAATCTGGGTTCTCATTTTACCCACTTTGTAATGATGGAAGGCTGAGTCAACCTTGAGCTGGTGTGGACCAAGTTTTTGGCAGTGGACAAAGTTACCTGCAATACTGCATTCTAACTATTATGTCATCACAGCTACCAATACTTGGCATAAAATAGATCCTCATAATCTTGCTGAATAGCCATTTTTCTGGAAAAAGCCACTGCTTTTTGAAATCTGTTAAAAATTATGATTCTTCATCTAGTCTTTATCATAATTATTTTTCAAGCAGTTATAATCTAACCTTCTAATGAGGGAATTCACATCTGTGGCAGTTGCCTTACAAATTTCCCTCTCAAGAGAGTATGCCCTGGAATCTGCAGTATTAATGTTTGGTTACCGGTGAAGATAATTTTCACTTAATATTTTAAACGATGATACACAAATATTTTGCCATTTATATTATGTATTTGTTATTTTATTGTATGTGTAGGCCACATTGAATATCTTTTATATCCTCCTTGAAAATTTGTTAACTATATAAATAACTGAGGCATTCTGCTCATGTCACGTCAACAATAACCATGCACATACCTTAAAGTTTTCAGACTGTAAATGGCCTTGTATTGTTCGGTAGGTAGCATTCAGATCAGAATATATCTGACATAGTTTTGTCTCAAAACTGAAAAGACAGTTTTCATACGTTAGACATTTTATAATATAAAGAAACTGCACTGTGAAAGTGAGCCAACCTAATGAAGAACTACATAAATATTTCCCCAAGTTTCCACGCAAAGAAACCCTGAACACCTAGTTGAAAAATTGTCAAGTTATGAATAAGTTTTAAGACTCTAGAATATAGTTGCTTTATAACCATAAAGCACTATAATATCCATAATTAAAAATATATTCTACATGCACATAAATATGTAGAAAATATAATAGTAAAATAATACTCTTTAGCTAACTGCAAGTTACAGCAGAAAAATTAAAGTGACCAGAGGAGAAAATTTAACAGACACAAATGCTGCTTTGGTCAAAATGCAATGCACACTTTTTTTTTCTTTTTTCTTTTTGCAAATGTGGTGATTCCTGCAGATTATGTTAAATGTCAATATAG
Organism: Cerberus rynchops; assembly: GCA_032468195.1. Taxonomy (NCBI): domain Eukaryota; kingdom Metazoa; phylum Chordata; class Lepidosauria; order Squamata; family Homalopsidae; genus Cerberus; species Cerberus rynchops. Next base: position 17,997 of record JANHFJ010006134.1, read on the forward strand.
AGCAACCAAATAGTATGTGCAAATTTTAAAGCCCACAAGTAGTATTTTTAAGTAGTATTTTTTTTCAAAAGAGTTTAAAACTTTATACTTACAATTTTCTGTAATATGAAGCATTGGCAACTTTTGCAGAAGAATTGTACAACACATCAGAAACCAAATATAATCTTGCAATCTATAAAAAATACAGTTAATTAAGTTAACTACTGCTAATCTCATTTGTATTAAAAGAGAAACATTTTAGCCCATTAACATGAGTATAAAACAATATAAATGCAATAGATAACTTAGGAAAAAGTCATTTTCTAAAAAATGTAATGCAGTACCAAGTACTATTCAAATATACCAAACTTTAGAATTTTTTCTACACTGGAAAAATTGAATAATCTTAAAACTTTAAAAATGATTACTAATTTTTTTTCCTGAAAAGGAAACAGGCTGAAATTTATATTATAATAGTATGATTGTGGCCATTGACAGACTTTAGCTTTGAATCAAGAAAAGATTGATTTAGTAAAAGATGTTAATTGTCCATTCACGGTTATTAAATAAATACCAATTCAATGTCAGTGAGAATCAAAATCACGTAGAGATCAAACATACCTTTTTAGGGAGTGGCGTTTTCAAGATGGACAATGACTCTGCAATACAGTCCACTATTTCTTCAGCAGCCTCAGCATTATTAAGACAGAAAACCATTGCATCTCCAATATCATTCTTACGCGGTGTTAACCCACGCAGGATTTCCTCTAATTTGTCCCTCTGTCTAAAATTTCAGTTTCAAATTTTTAGAACACTTAGCAACATCTTTTCCTTTATATTTATAAATGAGTTGTGTATATTATATTGCAGAATCAAAATAACTAAAAACAGTCTGGTATTAGATTGATTTTACTGAAACTAAGAACGTATTCTTTCATCTTTAGTCAGCAACCAAAAAAGTTGATTAAGGGATTATGAAATGCTGCTCCAAAAAGAAAACATACAATTAGATCTTCTTATAATGGAATTTGAATATTGGATATTACTAAATATGGGGGAACACTGTAGATGGTCTGTTTTAGGTCTAGAGAAAAATTAGGTACATTAGGCTCTTTAAAGATGCTTACTCCTCCTTAAGTGCACCCTTCTTGCTTGGCTCTTCCACAAATGCTTCAGGTTCCTGTTCTTCAGACATCCCATGGAGATATGGATTTAAAGGGGGTGGCCTCCAAAAGGAACCATTTTTAAACATGCGAAAGTCTTCAGTCCTCCATTTGGTTGGAGCATCACCCTAACAAACAAGAACATTTAAAATAAGGTAAAACAAGTGCTGGACCTGCAAAAAAGTATTTCCAATTTTCTAGGATCCCGCTCTTCTTTTTAAACCCCCCAGTCACACAGCAAGCAGACTTAACCTAATAATACTAAAATAGTTGTAAAACATTTCCTACCTGTAGAATTGAATAAAGCTTCCATCTGTAGTACACATGAGCTGGAGTCTGATTCTCAAATAAAAATCTAAAGAAAAAGTAGGGTGGAATCAAAGTAAGTAACTGCAAAGAAAAATGAGACATCCTAAAAGTAAGGCAAAAAGTATTGTAAAGTTTCAAAATCAAAACAAAAAGTAACTGTTAATACAATATCTTCTACACAACAAATTCAATTCAACAATTATATAATATATAATAACAAACAGAACTAATGAAAATATTAAATACCTGAACATTGGATTATTGATTTCTCTATTCATGATCATGGCTTCAAACATAGGTCCTTCACGTACCACAAATTCTATCATTCGATGTATTAATGCAAGCAAGTTCCTGCAACAACAACACAGTTAAAGGAAAATTGATTCATACCTAACATTATGCAAGCTATGCACCACCTAAGGCATTTATAAATGAAAAAAGATTATTTTTGCTGTATAGATAAGAACATTGCTTCAAATTCTTAAATTATACAATTAATCTAACCTTACATAATCAAAAATAAATTTGGACAATAGCCTTCAATATTAACACTAGTATACAGAAGTCCTACAACTCCTAGATTATTTGTTCAGTACAAGATCTGACTGGTTCTTTATTTTTACCTGAAACAACTGTATTATTTTGTATGCTGCTTAGAGCCTCTGGAGTGAAGTAATTCATAATTCTTATAAGTAAATATGAATATAACTAATGGCATGCAATAAAAGATAGCATTATTAACAGTTTCTTTATGAAAATCAGTATGATCAAAATTACATTCGTAACATTTGATAAGACTTTGTGTTTAAGTCCAGTAAAAAATTAAAAATGAATATATTGGTTAAAAATCTTGTCGTTTGATTATGTATAAATGTGAGCAACAAAAATACAGAGTTGGGTGGGCTGTGAATAAGCAAGGAATTCTGGTTTCTGCAATATTTTGACAGCTATATTGACAGCTTCTTGAATCACCTGGAACTCCCTATAAGAGTATAATATAAATGTATTTTTTAACAAATACAATATTAGGGACTAAGAATCATTAAGAATTGATGAAAAGAAAGCTGTCATTAGTATTAAACTGATTCACAAAACTCTAAGTACACTATATGCTTATTATTCTTTATTGAGTACAACTTAAGAAATTCAAAAAGTGTTCATTGTTGAGCATTTCAAAATGCATTAATATATCTGAAGCTATATATTAGAAAAAAATAAAAACTACAATTCAATTTAGAGATTATTATTTCGGGGTTTTTTTTCAGATTTTCAGTAAATTGCTTGGGTTCAAATGTAAGTTAACATTAAGAAGGTCACAGAAGGAAAAGATTTTCATTACCACCAAACTTCCAAAACTAGTTCTGGAAGATCAAGGAGCTTTCTTCAACTGAAGATAGTAAGGTGAAAAAAAATTCCTGGATAAGTAGAAAATCAGCTAAAACCAAGATTGGTCAATTTCTCTTTCCACCAGCAACTCTTTCCCACATACATACCTACTTCTCTTTTAAGAGAGACATAAATAAGGAAGGTATTTTTCTTCTGTGAACTTCTTTAAGTTACCGTAATTTATTTTAGGAAGCAGTTCCATTAACCCCACATCAGAGAACTGCAAGTAGGAGATCCATATATAGTTAGCTACTCAGTATTATTTTAGCATTTTTTTTTCCAAAAAGTAGTATCGTAGGCTACTTAGGAAGACTGTAGCTTATGCTTTTTAGAGTTAAAAATAAGATCCTGATCTTATAAAGGAAAGGTGCTAAATAAAAGTATGGAAAAAAAAACATGTCACACATGTCCTCTTGTGCACAGAAAAAAGAGCTCATTTTGTTGGGGTGCTTAGTTGTACACAAAGGTAGGTTTCATAGCATATAAGAGGTACTAGAACAATAAAAGTTCCTCATTCCCATTTACCCACCCCAATTTCATTCTTGTATTACATGCACAAAACTGAAAGAATGTTAGTTCTCTGGCACATTCAAAAGGATTTTGTAACTACTAAATGAAGTATAAACCCCAAATGTATAAGCTTAGGGTTTGGGGAACTTCAAATGTGCATAAAATTTGAATCAAGAACCAGAGAAAATGCACATTTGTTTTTAATGTATAATACAAACCCTGAATGGAAAAAACTCCTGTTTTAATTATTACTATGACTAACCTTAAACAATTAAAAGCTAACCTTAATTACTAAAAGTAGCCTTTAATGTGTTACCTTCTACTTATTTCTTAATTTCCTATCATCCTCCTTCAAGTTAATGCTCAAAATATACAAATAATTATCATTTTAGTCACTGCAGAAGTCTAAGAGGAATTATTTGATCACATGGAAATTATATTTTTAAATGGTTCTGCAAACTTAATTTCAGGTTCTGAATTTTATTATAGTTCTTTGTACTTCAAGGACTACTTATCTTACATATGAAATCACCTAAAGCTTTTCTTTCTTGTCAATGAGACATGAGAGGTTGTAGAAGTAAAAAAAAAATTTAATGGTAACATTCTTTTTTAAGAATGCCTTCTCCATCAAAAGAAAAGAAATGCAGAATTATAACTCTCAAAATGTGTTATTTTATTTCTTTTTAAATCTGATTGTTTTAACTGAAGCTGTTTTATTTCTGCATTTTATTTTTACTTTTTTTCCTTTTCCTATTTTTAGGCCAGGAAAATATTGACAGAATGCAGTCCATAAATAATGCAAAGAAGCACAATAAAAATAAGCAGCATGAACAAATTCATGAATTCCAAAGGTAAATTCATTGAAGACCACTAAATTTACAATCCTAAATAATGACACCAGAGAACTCAGTGGGCTTATCCCTCTCTTTTCACTACTTCCAAAACAAGTATGTTGAAACATCAAAACCATTTTAATTCAACAATAAAGTGAAACCTCAGTTTAACAGACTGAATGGAGGGGAGGGGATCAGCTGTTATTTACAATTGTCTTAATTAGAATGTACATCATTCACATGATGTCATTACATAAATCATTTTATTTCATGGGTGTAATGACATTATTGCACAAATGACATAAAATGACTTAATACAACAGGAATTTTCCTCTGCTGCAACAGGTTTCTAAAAATAGGGGTTTTACAAATATATTTATTGATATACAGAGAAATATTTTCCATCGTTGGACTCTTAAAATGCTGCAGTGAGCAAAACTAAAACATTCCTTTTCTGAAACAGGTTTTGTTTTCAATCCTAAACAACAAAATAAGGAAACATTGCAAACACATTCTTCTGGCTCTCGTAAGTCATATCACATAGCTCTTCAGCAATGAAAATTGCTCTCCTCTTAAAAAAAAAAAAAGCATCATGGAAAAGATGCTTGCATTTCTGTCTTCAAAATGTATAGCCTGGTTACATTATGAATGACTATGATAAAAAAACAACATAAAACAAAAGAATAATAGTTTGTAAAACATTAATTTGGCCAACAAAAAGAAGTCTTTAAGTTATAATAAAACCACATTAATTGGAGCTGATCGTACCAATGTCTGGTCAAAAACTGTATACTTTCCCAATCCATCCCATGATGTTTTCCTGGTCCCCCGCTGCCGCAGACAGTTCAGCTGGTGTTGTTCACCAAGGCCAATGTCAAAGAGAATTTGGAAATCTTTGGTGCTCATTTATTTTAACAAGTGTTTGTGTTGCTATGTTTCAGAAGAGCTTTATGCTTGGCTGAGCAAGGATTTGGCCCTGAATTACATTAGACTAAATTATATCCTGATTATGAAAATTATACCTGCCATACTTAGAGACACCTAATTCTCTCACGACTTAATTTAGCAAGAAAGATAATGTAATTATGAATTACTATGCTAAAGCTTTCAAAAGATTACAGAAAAGATCTGTCACTCAAACCTCAATCATAAAGTCAACCAATGACCCAAGATCAAAATCCTCAATACCATAACAAAGATGTTATAACATCTTTGTTATAACAAAATGTTATTAACAAAGATGTCACCCATAACAAAGATGATTTTACTGTAATGATGTATATATCTGCTGAATATCTACATGCTGATTCAATAAATGTACTCTTTTGATCATTAAACTAAAAGGCAAGCTTAAAGCCACTGATTTTTACTGACAACCAACACACTACCTTTTCACAACATCACAACTTTTGATCTGCTTTACAGTGACCGCCCACAATATGTTCCTGTATGCTATCTAGACACAATGAAAGGTACACTCTAAAACATTTTTAAGGCATAAGGTTGAGAAAAACTGAGCCACCTACTATAATAATTCCAACTTCATTCCATTTAATCCTACAACTGAACTACTAGTAAGTCAGTTTAATATAGATAGTAAACTTTAACATTCTCACACCTACAAAGCAACCATTGCTCAGTCAAGACTAAACTTTTCCTCAACATCACAATTTATATAAAATTCCAAATGGGATAGTCGCTATATTTAGATCAGTAATAATAAAGAAAAACATGTACCTTTCTGTTGGGATAACCACTTTGACTATGGCTTGCGACAGAGTCTGTATATGAAGTCACATCAGATAATAAACATAGAATATGTGAGTATTGTTAACAAGTAACAAGCAAAAAATACATATGCATTGAAAATACTACACATCTATCACATGTTTTGCAGGCAATCACTGCTGCAAAGTTATAGACTATGCAATTACTTAGCAAATTATTGTGTGTGGTGAACCACAAAAAGTTCACAAATTGCAAAGGACATTCCAAATAGAATGTACATCAATGCACTGAATAGATACTATACTGATAACAGCCCATAGGATTAGGCACAGATATCCATGTGTAGAGTAGGGCTTTTACTTTTCTCAATAGCAGTTTCCCTTTTACTGCATCAATTGCTATTTTTGCCATCTTCAGATTATGAAAGAAGTTACACATGCAGCATAGAAAAGCTATTTAAAAAAAAATAAAAGCCTCAATGTACAAAGACAACCCCACCACATGCATATGAAGGGGCTTGCCAGATGAAGGCAGATACAGAAAAATGGAATATTATTTTCTATTTACTAAGTTAGTCCTATGCAAACTAACACTTGTAGTGTTTCCACCATGTTTATGTGATCAGGATATGGTATTAAATACTCTAACTTTCCATCCCCTCCTTTCTGGACACTGACTTCTCCCAGCTTTTATTGTTGGTTTTTACAGTTGTTTAAATCTTTTGAAAGCAGTGATTTGGAATATGTGGGAGCCCATACAAATCACATCTTTCTGAATCATCAAAGTACATGCACAGCCAGAAAACAGCTGGGAGAGGCTTACAATAAGTTGTGTGAGACTGGAAAAATGTGTGGCACTTTGATAATTTGGAAAGAGGGGCTTCATATAGCTTCCATGTGTTCTAAAGGAGCTTTTTCAGAGGATCTGATAGTCCTATTGTTTTTAATCACAGTTAAGCATCACACTGAGGGTGGCAATAGTTTAAGCTTAACCAAAGCTGTGTTTTACCAGATTTCGAATCCTGCTAGGAAGCCAGGATTAAGAGAATGAGACAGGAGGTTTTCACCACAATTATTGTCACTGCCCAAGTAATGCTTAACTATGTTAAAGCCAGCACTAAAATTTTGCAGTCCAAAACCAAAAACTTGCCTGAGAAAGGCAACAAGATTTAAAAAAGGAAGCAATCCTGTGGCTTATTTGTTATATTTGTATTGGCCATCAACCCTTTCAAACCTAAGAAACTTCATGAAAGTATTAAAACAATGTGATATCACTTGTGTTTAAGAGTTACTTACCATTTGTTTAAAAAAAATCCTTTAACTATCCTGAGAGTTATTCTCAACTACTTGATTTAATGTCTGAAATAGCTTTTTACACAGAAACCTGTGAGCTCATCCTAATTAATCAATCTGGCTGAACTTAAATGTAGATTAAGTCTTTAAAAAGATTAATTTAGAGACTGCAAATCTGGCAGCTAACAAAAGGGGGACAGAGGAGGAAAAAAACCAGGGAGTGTGGAGGGGGAAAACACATGGTGGCCAGATTTAAAAGTGCAATTAAAAACAAAGCCCAATTATGTAGCCCAAATATGACAAGGGAATGAGGCTCCTTAAACTAAGGCAGGGAACAATTAAGCAAAATTCTATCACAGAGTTACAAATACTATCATACAGAAGATGTATGGCCCTGGGTAACTTTTTACCTTCTCAAAATCTTCTTTGTTTTTAGGTGGTGGCAACATTGGAGCATTAGGATTCTTCAGTCTCTCTCTGGGCTGAGCATTAAATGGAAGACCCGAAGGAGGTGGTGGAAGAGTATGTTCCATCATTGAAGGAGGAATATATATAGGATGAGGAGGAATAGGAACAGCTTTGCCCCAGCCTAATTTCATTTCAAAAGACATGATCATCTTGCCTGGGGAAGAATTGTACTGATTTAGAAACTGCATTACCAGTGTTTCAATGAAAACAGATCCTCATATAGAAGCTTACTATTGTCTACCATATATATCATGCAACACAAACGAACTGCATTAAATTCAGCCTTAGTTTTTAAAGATGTCTGACTAAAAATACTGTACAGGTAATGCCCAAGTGATGACCAAAATTGAGTCCAAACTTTATGTTATTAAATGAAACATTTGTTAAATGAGTTTGCCCAATTTTTACAAATTTTCTTGCCATAGTTATTGAGTGAACTATTGCATTTGTTAAGTTAGTAACACGGTTAAGTAAATCTGGATTCCCCATTGACTTTGCTCGTCAAAAGCTGATCACATGACCCTGGGATATAAAAACCATCATAAATATGAATCAGTTGCCAAGCATCTGAATTCTGATCATGTGGCCCTGGGAATGCTGCAATGATCCTAAGTATGAAAAATGGTTATAAGTCATTTTTTGTCAGTGCCATTGTAATTTTGAACGGTCACTAAATGAACTGCTGTAAATCAAGGACTACTTGTAATAATTAAACACTGCAACTTCCAAAGTTCAGTTCTCACATCAAGATATATTATCGAATGTAAAAATGGACATAGCACTTTGTTGACATGCACAGAATTACATGACTGCAATAACTGGATTTCAAATCATCCAAATACTATTACTAGAGCTAAATCTGGAGTAGGCATTTTTTTTTTCAAATAAGTAGAAATAAGAATAAGAAACCAAATATGAAATAAATTTCTCTGAGGGCAAAGCCCAGTTATATAAACATAGCAGGCAATCTGATAAATTAATTCATCTGGTACCTACTAATTTCTTAACTTCAAAATTCTTAAAAGGTAAGGAAAATCTTTAGTTAAGATTTTCATAACAAAGCAGAGATAAGTAAACGTTCCCCATAAAATTGCTAAGTGCTCCTCCTGGTATCTTATGTAGGCAATTAATTTCAATCCTTTAGTACCATTTAAATTCTTTAGTGCACGTTCAGCATCTCTCCTATTCATGAAGGCAACAAATCCACAATTCCTTTCTCTTGCTCTTTCTTCATCAGTCCTTGGCCACATAATTTTCACACTTGCCAAAGGCCCAAAACGTCCAAATTCTTGGCACAACATCTCTTCATTCATCTAGAAACAGAAAAAGAAAATGAGATATTTCTCCAAAAAAAGTGCATCTCCTATATTCTGTGGGTACAACAGGAAAAAATTTGAAACAATTTTAATAGAATGGTGTGATAAAAAATTGTCACAAGATCCAGATATATCCTGTTGATATATATCCTGTTGATCATGATTTGTTCTCACAGAAATAAAACATGGTTCATAATCCAATAGTGCTCAATAGTTTTGGTGTTCGAGTCTCAATTCTTAAAAGCAATTGGGAAAGCTGCCTACTTAGAAAATGACTGCTATAATGGACAGGACTGGTCACACACATGCGCCTGTACAATGAATAAGACCCATCAATGAAAGTATTCTCTATAATTCTGTTTGGATCTCTATTATGCTCAAATGAATTTCTGCAAATGAAGAAGCTGCAAGTGAAGCTACATAGTGCTTTGCTTTAGAACATGGAAAACTGTTAATTCTAAACAGCTGTGGTAGATAACCTTTTCAAGGCCCAGTATAGGGGAAGAAGTGGCAGAACCTGGGGATGGAGTTAAAAGAGGGATCAGCCTGGAATCCCTACAAAACCATAAGCAGACCAAGTCCAAACCCCCTGGAATTTCTTTGATCTTCATCTAACTCCAAGCAGGTCCTGACAGTTGAGAAGATTTTGGGGCATACCATTTTAGCAATAAACCACTTTATCATTTCAACTGTGGGTCCATTCTGTATTCATATTCTCACATCTACTTCAGCACCAATTCTGTTTTAAGTTAGTTACTAGCTACAGTATTGCAGAAATATATAATGTATGCCTTACATCCCTCCAGAGCTTGAAGGCACATTTATCTTGTCAGAAATTAAACAGAAAGCTGGTGTGTTACAAAACAACAGCTTCTAACAACATCTTGATTTGCAACAAAATATTTGGCCTGATAGAGGTCTTTCCATAAGCATCTGGTTTTGCAGTTTCCCCATTTGATAAATAGGTATTTTTGATGGAAGCTATATTAACCACTAATTTAAGTGATGATTTTTATATAAATCATTATCTAAATTTTCTTCCTCTCCAAAATATTTATATGAAGTATTATGGGTAAACATGCACAATATTTGCATATTTATG
>JANHFJ010006136.1:59490-72426 GCA_032468195.1 Cerberus rynchops
AGGGCAGAATGGGAGGGTAGGAAATAGGTTGGGAATAAGTTGAAGAAAGGAGGTAGTTGGTAAGAAAGGAGGTAATTTTGTATCTTCCATCATCCATATTACTATAGAAAGAAGAAAACAATGCCATCTTTGAAAAAGTAATTATTATGTAGAGAAAAATGAGCCAAAATAACTGAACACAGGCTATGCAATATTAATAAACCTTATAATAAGAATACCTGGGGCTAGTAAAATGAGTAAAACTGTAGTAATTATTTAAGCATAGCTGCTTAAACATATGTTCATAAATATTGAAAATATTTATGAACAATTTGACCTGACATTCTAAACTAAAAGGCAGCATTTGTATCATACCGGTGGTGCTAAAAATATTGATCAAATGTCCTATTCCAACTCCCCCTTTTTTTGTGGCCCTGTAATCCCTTAATTCAGGGTAAAGTCTGGGTGACTGGATGGAAATGAGCATTTACTGGCTGGATGCCCTTACTGACACCATGTGGAATTTGTAGCAGATATTTTCTGTTACATCTGCTGCTACCTAAGATTGAACTTTCAACCTTCTGAGTGGAAGGTGAGCGTCTTCACCATTAGGTCATCACACTGCTCATTTTTAATCTCGAAGGAGTGGATATATTTTTCTTTTCTGCATAGTGCATTACAATTTTGTAGCAGCCAATCCCCAAAGTGCCTTATATGACCAATATTAAAATTATCTAATTTTAAAAAGGGCAGATTATTTTGGTAGAACTTTGGTTTGCTCTATGAATACACTAACAGCACCCATTTTCAAAATAGTGGTGAATAAATGACTTTCTTTGTGTTCCATCTACTAACCACAAATATTTTGCTTTATTTTGATAACTGGAGACAATATGATCTTATATCTCTTTTTAAAAAAAAAAAATCAATATTAGTTTATTTTACACATTAATAAATTGTGGCAATGATACACAGAAAAATTAACAAGACTTTTGTTTTCTTAAAAGCAATCTTTAAGACAAAAACAAAAAGAAGCCTTTTAATAAACTTTTAAATAATTTTACAAGAAGCAAGCAGCTATTTCTAAAATATCTTGAAAAGGGTTTCCACATCCATATCCAGTTTTTTTAAGAAGGCAAGAGAACTAAATAATAAACTGAATAACAAAAAGCATGTAGCGTCTTAAATATATGTACGTAAAGCTCAGATAGATTTATTATTTTTGATACAGCCAACTAGCCATAATCTCAAATTAAGATTTTTTTACAATAAAACATTGAAAAGTACATTAATAAGATGATGAATGGTTAGATGTAAGTGAAAGACGGATGCAAAAATGATAGATGTGTATTTTAAAACGTGGCTTCAGAATGATTGTCATTCTTCATGAAGCAAAAGAGTAGCAAACCAGAAACAAGAAACCCTTGTCATTGAGCTGCCAAGAACAGCTCAATAGTTTTAGTACAAAATTGATTACTTTCCTAATCATTGCTAATGCTAACAACTTAAGGAAAGGAAAATACCTACCTTGACCTTTATGATTAACTTCTTTAGCAGCAATCACTTTGTTTATTACAGTCTGGAGAAAATCATTCTCCCCTGCCACCCTGGGTGAAAAACGGGATGATATGTTCAACTGCTTGTGTCGAATGGTGTTATCCAATGCTAGCCTGGAGAATGCACATGACGACCAACACCAAAAGGTAACAAAGATGGAAGGGGCAGAAAACCAGAAGTCATAGCACAAAGACATAACAGAGAGTATCACACAGGTAACAAAGAGCATTTGTTAGTCAGCACAAGACAAAGAAAAAAAAAAGGAAGACACAGAAAGATAATCAATCAGGAAACTAATAAGGAGAAATGAATTTATGATTTCAGAAAAAAACATAATCCAGATTTATCATAGAGGTATGTAGAATAGAGATGAAAAGCCTGAAAAGGGTTACATATAAAATAACACCAAAATGTAAAACATATCACTCCCCATGGACCAGTAAAGCCCAGTTTCAGGGATGAAATGAATTGACTACAGTTCTAATGACAAATAACAAAAAGCAGAAAGCTACTACAAATAAAAGTAGCTTAGTGGGGTTGGAAACAATCAAGAAAATCCATGAAACTATTTTGCTACATGATGGAAAGGATGAAAATACTGAAGTAACAAATGAAATGTAGTATTTAGAAAAATATCATCCACCACCCCACAGCAATTTGGCTTTATGTTTAATGACAGCTGTTATATTTTTTCACTGGCACCCAAAATCCAACACATGGAAAGAAAAATACCAAGTAACATAAGAAAGGTGCAATACAAAATAAATAAGTAACAGGAAAGTTTTCATAAATTATATATAATATTCTTGATAAAAGCTTTTACTACAGATTAATTTAATTAATCATAATATAAAAAAGAAAGCTACAAACATGAATGTAAATTATTTTATTTCAAAAATTTTCCAGATCCACAAAGTACCTCGTTTCATTTTTAACCTGCATGCTTTTAGATATATATAAAGAAATAATTCATAATGTAACACAAAATAATACTATCGGGATTCTTTGAGAATATATCACCAATAAACTATTAATTAAGCAAGTGGAATTTTGTTTCATTTATCTCAAGCCCAATTTTATTCTCTCATTGAGTTTTTCGTTTTATACCAGCAGTGGCAAATTTAAGACCTGTTGTGGACTTCAATTCCCACTTCAATTGGCTGGAGAATTCTAGGAGCTGAAGTCCATAAGTCTTAAATTTGCCATGATTTATACTGATTTATGCTATTTAATTTTCTTCCTTTTATTTTAATAGCATATGCTAGTATAGATGCACCCAAGTAATGTTCATTTGTTTGTGTTTATTATATAACTTTTTATATAAATTTATGTTTGCATATATATAAAATATGGTAAACCAAAAAATGCAAACACATTCAACATTAAGCTTATTGGAACAAATGATGCTCTTCTACTCAATCACTTATCATTAGCCACTAATCATAGAGCATAGTCTCTATTTTGGTTTTAGAAATGTGATCAATAGATTTGATAAATAAATTTCACTATACCTTGAAGATAATTGTTCTCCCACTGGTACTACAAGATCTAAACAATTCACATTCATATATCATGTTTTTTCTTTACATTTAAAATACTGTATTTTAAAATTTGTACTCAAGTTTCATCTTACTCCAAATATTTTATGCACACATATCTCATTTCATTGAAACAAAACAAAACAGTTAGTTCTAAAATGTACATATTTGAAACTATTAATATTCCAGTACCTACATCTCTGATTCTTATTCAAGAATGGCACCAACAATTCAAGATTTTGAACTGCAAACTTAAATAGAAAATGTATTCATAATACAGAGAATTTTATCTGCAGGTAGGTTGTGCCTGTAGGAACATTGAAATTATCTTAGCTTTACAACAACAACAAAAAATTAGAGCTGGCTATTTCATTCTTTGGAAAGAGATGGTTTAATCACATAGGTTAGTTCCAAAGTAAAGCATTTTTTTCTTCCAAAACTGTCCTGTCCATTTAGCTTTTTTATTCTTCCCATTTTCAAAACCTTGAGAGTTTATTTTTAACAAAGAATCATAACCCATCTATTCCTGATATCAGTCCTGATTGCTTTTCTGTATTAATTTGCACTTACGGTTGAAATGGAATGAAGTGCTGCTTGTCTTCATCATCTACTTTCCCATTAATTATGTCAGTTATATCCATCACTGAATTCAAAGAGAAACAAGTGTCATTAAGGATTAAATTATAATGGAAAAGAGTGGCAAACAGTAATGATAACAGACTGATTGGAATTATTTTCTAGGAAGAAATGTTACTCTGTTCAAAGACAAGCTTGCTTCACTCATATCAGTAAAACAAGGTGGAATCTTCTGGAGGTAATATTAGGTATTTATTGGCATTAACCAATGAATATATCTATCAACATTTACATCCATATCTATAACTACCTAAATTGATATCAAATTATTTTTAAAACTTAAAGCATTAAAATTGATAGAAATCAGCCAAAGCCAGGAAAAGAAAACCATGGTTGTGTTTCAGTGGTGAAATTCAACCGGTTTTACTACCGGTTCTGTGCACGCACACTTTGCTACCATAAGTTGACCACTTCCTGCATGCAAAAAATACAATATTACAAAAAGATTGAACATTACTTTCAAAACTATAGTATGTCAAATTGCTTCAATCCCAGCAGTTGCAATTATTGGCAAAACATTTTGACAAAGTACTGTATGTACGAATGGATTACCTGCTACACCAAAAGGTCGCCGTAGCCCAGAAGTTAGTTTCCTTGTGTTGTTCTCTCTTTGTTCCATTCTGCCAACTCGTACAATCTGACACACAAAACTGATCTTCTCTCTCTTCCGGTCTTTACTGCTGCCAAGGTCCTAGAAATGTGGATTTTTTTCCTTATAAAATTCTCTCACACAGCTATTTTACAATTCATATTGAAATTTTATTGTTTATTGTTTATTGTCATTTCTTCATTTTTACAATTGTTTTTACACAAGTGTTCATATGGATAGTTAAGCGATACATTTACTTGGACTTCTTAAAAGCTGTTATATAGAATCTTGAATAATTGAATAATTTTGCTAGATTAAAAGGCTATTTTCCCTCCAACTGTGAAAAGGATTCAAATTTGTTTATTTTGGAGAGAGGATGGAGAAATGTTATTTTAATAACACCATAGGGAAATCCATGTAGATTTAAAACGCATTAACAGAGAGAAAACAAAACTTATGAGGCACATCTGCTTAAGACAGTCTTCTCCAAATAGATTCTCAGTCTTGAAAAACCACACAGAATTCCACCCAGGACCAATGATCATACATATGTAGAGAAATAGGAAAGAATATTTGCAGGAATAGAAGCCTTCTTCTACCATCAAACCATTTATCTACCTCTTTATCATTTATGTCATGTTTTACTAAAGCTTCTAGCTTTATTAAGAACAGATACATTTGGACCCAAAATTCCTACTTATTACAGCTATTGAAATTTTCTAGTGCTCGCTTCCTTCTAATGTATGCTAGAGTGCCAAAATGGAAAACCCAGCTCCATGATATTTAAAGGACACTTCCATTTCTAGAGCTACCCCAAAAAAATTAACCTAAGGCTTTTTGTATGCAAAATACATATTCTAGTACAACATGGAAAATAATGAAGCAACCAGACAATGTAAGTATCACAAATATAAAAATAATATTTACCGTAAAGACTGCTCGAAGATTATGTAATTTATCTATGTCTTTTGGTAGACCAGAACTTGACCATCTCACCAGATAATTCTCACTATTAAATAAAAATAAATTTTGACTGTCTTATTCATTATGAAAGCAAAAGCAGTTTTACATTAAAATATGTTAACATTATATTTAAACAAACACACTGAGGGTTATTCAGAGTTTGATGCAAACCAGATTTATTTATTTGCACAATTTATACATAGCCTCTGGGTAGTTTACAATTAATAAAATAAAAATATATAAAAAAATTATTTAAGTATATTTCTCTATATATAGACACACACACAGAGAGAGAGAGAGAGAGAGAGAGAGAGAGAGAGGCATAAACACAAATATCTCAGATTAAATAAAAATGGAAATAAGGACAAAGTAAGGTTTTTTTTCTAATTGTTACCAAAGAAAAATGGTCTCAGACTGCAAGGAACAGCCTCATTTTTTCACCATAATGCACCAACAAAAAGGGATTAGCAACATGCTATATCTAAAACAAAATAAATTCAAAACAGCCTTCTCAAATTCATTTTCTAGTGATGTGTCATCTTACTATGTGAATTTTTTAAAATACAGATTGTAAACAAAAAGCATTATACCTATTTTAATAATCATTTATATTTGTAGTGTATCATTTGTTTCATAGCTTTCATCCTATCTGATCTCAAAGCAGACCTGTGATGTTGACTGTTATCATTCTCATTCTGTTCTAGGATGAAAAAACATCCCTCTCTTTCAGAAAAAAAATCCATAGAAGATTTTTTTATGGATTTTATTCTTTTGTGTGAAGCTAAATGGAAATGCAAAAACAAAGGATACTGAATATCCATTATGAAAGTTTTAAACCTTTTAGCACTGCATTTTAATGTCTCATATTAAACAAACTGGGAACTCCACAAGAAAAGTTATTTGTCTTTTTCTTGTTCTTGTTGAAAAAAGTAATAGAACAACAGGACCAGAAAGTCTCAATAATGCTACAAACTAGGGTAATTAACACTACAACCTTTCATAGAGACAGGATGATTTAGGAAATTTCTGCAAACAATTTGTGGCTAATGACTAACAGCAGCGTTTCTCAGATAGCCTCTTTTTCATGTTAATACATATTACATAAAATCTGTTTTATGCCTTTGATATTTTGAAGTTCTAAAGCAAGCATGGGAGTAGTTAAAGCACTGACCTTATAAACTTGGATTCCAAAGGATCATACAAAGACATAAGGACTTCAGCATCTTCTCCAATTTTGCAAACAACATTTTTCAGATTTACAAATAATGCAAATGAAGGCGTTGCAGCAAATTTCGCTTCTCTATTAATGTCAAGATTCTGCTTTTGAGACTACAATCCAAGAGAAAAAAAGAAAAAAAGTATACAATATTCTGCAATTACTACTAGTTATATAGTAATATAGTTATATAGAATAATTAGTAATAATTATAGTAATACAATCAATTACATAAATCTACTTTTGTAAATGTATATGGATTGGGGTATAATTGTATAATTAACTAATCCCTAGTCACCTTCATTCCATTTATGTGTGCTCTGCTAAATGTAGAACAGTTCTAAGAGATGTGGAAATGTAAAAAGTGAATGAAACTGAGTAGATTTTGCAGGACTGCCTTCAAAGTAAGTGAAAGCACAATTCACTATTTCGATGTGCCTGAACAAACAGACTAATTACATATTTGCAAATCCACACGTCCTGGCGAAGCATAGAATTCATCATTTTTGAATGCAAATTTCAGTTTCTGCCTATATTATTCCCCAAAACGTCTAGAAAAAGGTGTAATGCTACTACAGCTATAAAGCAAATGATGTATTTTTGAAAATGTGAAGAACATTTTTGACTGCACATTATGCCCAAACTTTTTTGTAAGATGTACAAAAGATTCAGTGCATAAGCTATCTTTTACAAAGCAAAATTGGTTTCAGATGAGGCAGTGGTCCCCAACCTTTCTGGCAACAGGAATCAGTTCTGTGGAAGACAATTTTCCCACAAACTGGGGAGGGGGAGGGGAGAGGGAGAGAGAGAGAGAGAGAGAATGCTTTCACATGCAACCTAAATTCCATGCATGCCAGATAAAGCTTTGCTCACTCTCCCACTGCTTTGCAGCCCAGTTCCCAATAGGCCACAGCCCGATACCGGTCCACGGCCCAGAGGTTGGGGACCCCTGATCTAAGACCTAACCAAATTGTGCCTTTCAAGTGTTTAGGTTTCATGCACAGAACAAGATGTGGCAGTTTTGCTTTGGGCAGAAATGGTTGATGAGAATAAGAAGAGAAAATGCCAAGACTGTAAGTGACTGAGAGAAGGCAGGACATAGAGAAAAGGGGAGAGGGGGGCTTGGAACACTGAGAGTGGAGATATGTCATAAGACATAACTTGCTAGAATACAGACAGACTGAGGTACTAGGAAGACCAGAGGAAG
Source organism: Cerberus rynchops (assembly GCA_032468195.1). Taxonomy (NCBI): domain Eukaryota; kingdom Metazoa; phylum Chordata; class Lepidosauria; order Squamata; family Homalopsidae; genus Cerberus; species Cerberus rynchops. The sequence goes on from JANHFJ010006136.1 coordinate 67,176, forward strand.
TTTTATTCTTCATTTTTTTATTATTACAATTAGGACCGGAATCTGGGTCAATGAGTGAAGCGGTGATTAAGCAATCTCATGGATTGTTAAGTGGACAGAGTTCCTAGTAAGCAATGTGAGGTGCCTTGGGAGTGGGGAATTGGGGGAGACCACAGGAGATTCCCCTCTGGCACTGAAAATGCTGCGTGAAAGCAAAGTTTTCAATGCCAGAGCAGAAAGACAATCACAAGCAGCCTGAGTCAGGCCTCTCCCACTTGCCTGCAGCAACCTGCCTCCATCCCTTATATTATCACCATTTCCAAGTATATAATTACTTAGGAGTGACAGGAATTTGCTGAAATAACTTTGCAAAGGAGCCTAGTCTCCCAACAAAGAAGCAGGGCAGGGGGTTGCTCTTTCCAAAAGTCCCGGCCTCTGCTGTTGCATGATGCCAACTTCTCTCCTCATCAGGAACAGCATGTGGATCTTTGGTAGGAAAGGCACAAGAGCAGGAGGGAGCCAGAGAGGAACGGAATAACTAAGCACACTCCCTCCTCCTTCCTTTTCTTCTCCTATTTTTTTCTCTTTGTCCTCCTATTGGTTTCCCTCCTTTCTGCTTACCTTTCCTCCTACCCCACTTTCTCTGTTCTTCTTGTGATCAAGCAGATTGGCTTTGGCTTGGCTTCCTGAGGGTTGAAACCGTCCAGAGATCTAGCATATTCCTAAAGGGGAGGATGTGCTTCCAATCTAGGAATCTGATTGATGGATCTGATTCCTCTCTAGGAATCTCCACAGGAATGGGAGGATTTGCGTGGGTGTATAAAAGAGAGAGGCAGAATGCGTTTGAGAGTGAGCAAGAAGAGGCTCCTTTGCAAACTTATTAACAGTAAATTCCTACTGCTCCCAAACAGAACAGAGAGTAGTGGCCCAAGTTGAAAGCATTGACTTTCCAGGAAAGCCGACAGGGAAGATTGCAAATGGTGATCTCATGATTGTAGGGCACTTGGCAACTACTCATAAGTGCAAGCAGGTTGCTAGGTGTCCAGATTGCAATCACATGACAGTGTGTGCGTGAGATGTTTTGCACACTTTCCAAGGCCATCGTAAGATTGAATGATTGCTAAGCAACCATCATAAATTGAGGACTACCTGTAATTTCCAGTTCTGCCAAACAATGGCTGGCTCACAACTGTTTTGTGAAACAGTTTGCAACACAATTGCTTGACTTGGGTTCAAAATAAAAGTTTCTTTTAGTTTATATATATGTATGTATGATAACAGATGTGCACATACACACTATGCACATTCATAGTTTAAAGCCACTTATATTATCATAATATCAGTTGGGAGAAATAATTTTGTATCTCACTTTTTCTTCCAGCAGTCTTTCTTCTACTTGTTTGGAAGTTGTCTCATGAGCTCTGAATAGGCTAATTGTGCTGGTCTGATCTGGATCTAATATGTTACCATCTTCGTCTCTTACCACTAAATCCAAATCGAGAATTCTGTACAGAAAGGAAAACACCCAAAACATACCATGGTTAACATAAAATCTACTCAAAAACTCTGCCATCAATTCCCTCTGCCTGCAATCCAAATAGTTATAAAATATAATATTCAATTTGGAGTAAGAGGAAGAGTGATCAAAGGTCCTTTTTAGTACTCTTCTATCAGACAAAATAAAACAATACATTTTGAAATTCAGGTTGAAAAAATTGATTATCTGTCTTTGGTATAATATACATAAAGTACCAAAAACAATACAGAGAGTCCTCGACATACGACCACAAATGAGCCCCAAATTTCTGTTGCTAAGTGAGACATTTGTTAAGTGAATTTTGCCCCATTTTACAACCTTTTTTGCTACAGCTGTTAAGTGAATCACTGCAATTGTTAAGATAGTGACATGATTGTTAAGTGAATCTGATTCCCCATTGATTTTGCTTGTCAGAAGGGTGCAAAGGGGATCAAATGACCCTGGGATACTGCAACCATCATAAATATTAATCAGTTATGAAACTGACCATGGGGATGCTGTAGTGGTCATAAATATGAAAAAGATCATAACACATCTTTTTCAGTGCCAGTGTAACTTTGAACAGTCATTAAATGAACTGTTGTTAAGTCGAAGACTACCTGTATTTTTAAAAATTGCCTTTACAATATTTCTGAAAAAGAACGGGAGAGGGAAAGACTGGTCTGTATTTTTCACATAGCATTTATTAAAGACATTATAAATTTTTCTGTCTAGAAATAGCCAAACTGAAATTCTTATGTTGGGTTCATTATGGGAAAGCATTAATGCATATTTGCACTAAGCAAGAACGGCAGTATTTTATGGTACGTAATATGCACAGAAATTCAAACTCTGTGGTCTGAATTCTTATGGATACATAGCAATTATTTAATTATTCCATCAAAACAATAATGAAAAAAAGATGCATGTAACGTTTCAACGTTTAGCACCTGGAAATTGAATAGCTAGTTCCTTATCCAGATGGCTAAATAATATAGCCAACAAATAATGCTGACAACTTCTGGTAAATTGTATGAAAAAGAAAAGATTGAATCTTGACTGTAAATGTTCTACAACATAATGGTGTTAGCAGAATTTTTTATAACCACATCTGGGATGGAAAACAGAAAAGCAACGATTTCCATTGATCTCCAGAAAGCCAAATAAATAAATAAACAAACACAAAGCAGTTTCTGGTACTCTCCACCACTTTTCATGTGCTCATTATAAAGCAAAATGTTTAAAATACTTAAATTCTCCTTCAATTTATTTACCTTAAGATACATCTTTCTCCATTTTTTTCCTCCTCACAATCAAATCTTTTCTAAGCCTCACAGAAAACAGAGTCAAAAACCTCTAAAAGCATGTAAATATGTAGTTCGTGCAAGGTATTGACTTAGCCTGATGAATCTTAACGTTGCCTTGGATAAATTCAAACTGTCATCTCAAATGTATCTCAAAATTTCATTTATTTGAGTGCAACTATGGAAAATCTAGGAGTAAAGAAAGGAAAGAGGCTGCTTTTGAAGGAAAAAGCATCATTTCATTAGAAATAGCAAAGAAACTTCCGCTGGCCCACACATTCTGAAAACCACTGCTACTTCCAAAGTTTCCAAATTTGGCTATGTGAAACAATTTACTTTTCTCCTAAGCAGCCAGAAGAATAGCATATATTATATTGGTCATTGATGTGTGTGTGTGTGTGTAGACATGCATACATATGTACACACATACATGTTGAGAAATTATGTCTTCTGAATGTGACTTACTATTTAGCATAGCCAGATGTGCCATTTATGCCTGGAAATTATTTATAGATGTTGGAACAACATCTTAGTAGTTAATAGATTTTATTACTTTTCAAGCATTTATGAAATCTATTTAGAGTTATCTTATCTAAATGCCAATTATAGTTTATTACTGAAGCTGGGGATCTGGTTATGAGCATATTATCTTAACACATATTACTTAGATCAAAAATTATTGCATAGCTGTAGTTTTGAACTGATCACAATTTTGGATATACAAGTAATAAATAAAAATGATTTACACATTATTATTTGCTGAGTTCTGCGTGGAACAAAAATACATTTGGAAAATTGTATCTTAAAACTCTCTCTAAGCAATCTAGAAAGAGGCTACTTTGATTCTATAAATAGTATTTATATTACCGTATAAATGTTTTTCATGGACATATAATATATGGTACATAAACAGAAGCATGGAAGATCATCAAAGCAAAAAACAAAAATGAAAACAAGGAAATATATGCAGTCATCACCAACCTGTTTCCATAATCAATCTTTGCTGTGACTTTCTTCTTTAGTTCTTTGAGCTCATCTTGGGGAAGTGTTCCAGACAATATTTGTGATCGCCATTCAATAAGATCATATATCATATGTCTTACATTGCGAAACATTTCTCTGTTGTCTTGCTGTGTGATAAGAATACATGTAAATTCTCTCACTGATTGTATTCCTTTATGTAGAAATACACAAATATAAACAATATAAAAGAGAAGTAAAAGGTAAGTATGGAAGCAGGTTTCTATAACTTCAGTGTGAGATTTATTATTTGACCCAGTGGGTCATCACTTCTTATCCCACACCATTTATATTTCCTCAGATGGGGAAATGTTACACATGAAATCAACCACAAGTAACTCATCAGTAATCCTAGAATCAGTAGTCCAGTAAAAATTTAAATTATTTATTTGCTAGAAACCTATACAGTAAATGAACATTTTGAATTACATCTTCAGAAGATAGATAGATTTAGGTTCAAGTAATGCATTCTATCATAAGGAACTTTAAGTGGGCTAAGTAGGTGACTTTTTTATTCTACATTCCTCTTTTATTTTTATAAACTTTTAACTTGTTTTTCTTCTGCAAGGGATGACATCTTATCAAGATATTTGACATACAGGCTTGCAATAATCTTCATGAAATTAGAATTGACAAAATTATTATCTTAGTCATGATCAAAGGATCTACAGCTGGACCAGTTAATTTATATGCACATGAGGATGCAGAATTAACAGCATTAAAATTAAAATCAGCAGTATGGATTTAAATAGCATATAAAATATAGCTATCTGACAGTAATGTATTATTTGGTCCAAAGGGACCAGTTCTTACCGAAGACATCCATCTCTCACAATAGAATCAGACAGAATAAGCTCTTACTGACGGTTGGAATTCTGTTACAATTAGCTGGGCTGTCTGATGTAAGACCTAATATTCGTTGACTGTCAGTGTAAGCAAATCTAGGTTACATAATTAATTATTAATAGTGGAATGCCTTCCAAGACATGTATAGATGATACACATCACAACATAAAACTAAGAAGTAGTAAGAAAAGAAGAAAGCAGGTTAACTGATTCATTCTCTTTACCTCAACTGAAAAAGGAAAAGAATGTTTGGTAAAAAATCTTTTGATGCAAGATCCAGCAATAAAATTACACGTACAAGGTGTGATGTACTGTATATGAAAATCCAGAAACGAAGACTGCCTTGGTTATATTTGGATGCCATATTCTCTGGGTATTTTTGATATTAACACAAGTTACAGAATTAAATTCACAAATTAACCTCAGGTCTTTTTAATCTACTATAATCCCTTCTCTATTTCTCTATATTCTGTATTGATCAGAATACCCTGAAAATATTGTGTCCTGTTCTAGATACTACACTTTAGGAAGGGCAGTAATATATATAGGCATGTCCAGAAGAGACCCACCAAAGTAATAAAGTTTG
>JANHFJ010006136.1:120305-130378 GCA_032468195.1 Cerberus rynchops
AAGTCCATGCACCTTAAAGTTGCCAAAGTTGAGAAGCATGGGTCTACATTAGATTTTAGGATTTTGCATTTCTGTTCGGTGTAATTAAATAAACCAGTTGTGGTTTCCTTAACAAATAGTGATTAAAGCAATATGAACCATTACTGGACTTTTTGTGAGCAACTGAAATTAAAAGTTGATCTGTGCTTTGATGATTAGATATGGGATTATGGAAATAATGTAAACAAATGTTAATCTTAAGAGTTTGATATATTTTGTATTTATATCTGTACCAAAGTTGGAAGTTATTCTTTTCCGGTTTTGCTTCTTTTCCTCTTTTTTTCTTACACTTTCATTCTTTTTCTTTCCTGAATCTTTTCTTTTTTCAAATCTGTTTTTTATTTGTTTATTCTTTAGTTTTGTATTTTTTTGATGTATGAAGGATCAAATACTCAGCTATTCTACATTACTTATTTACAGAAATCATATCAAAATTTAGAATTAAATCCATTGGGAGCCATCTCATGTAAGGCAGGTTCTGAGTCCTTCTAACCAAAAACTATTTATCAATAGAAGAGAATATTTGTAGCTCAGGGTTGAACTGTGATATCCTTGGTGCTCTCTGAGTTTGATGGTTTTCTTGCAGATGTGTCATTACAAAACTAGGTAACACCATCAGTACTAGAAGGGAGTGGAGTTTGCTCTTATTTTCATATACGAGTGGCTTATCCTGTCAGTGTTTATCAGTTGCTTCACAGTGTTTTGATTGGTACGAGGTCTCTATAGCCTCAGGCAGAGAAGAACTATTCTGCACCCCTCCCTCAAACGTTCTTTAAAATACAGAGTTTCCCAGCATTCTTTTAGGAACCTCCAACATGCAAACTGTGGTTACTCATCCTAAAATGAATCCTCTTTACCTGGAACTTATAAATTTTCTATTTGCTAGGAAGAAATGTAGCTAAAAGTCAATCTACATTTAGTGTACATCTGACTTTGGGGGTATTTCTTCATAACCAAACCAAACCAAACCAAAGTATATTTTCTGTGCAGTTCACACCTGGATGTCACAAAGCAAAGCCCACATTTTGTAATTAACCCCCACGCCCCATTTTGACTGGTAGAGTGCTGCAGGAGGCTGAGTGCTGTCATGCCCCCTGGCCACGCCCACCCAGCCGGTCTTTAGGACAGAGAACTGGTTGTTAAATTATTTGAATCCCACTACGGGGCAAAGGAATTGTGTCATCTCACAACTAACATCTTCCCATGCTGAGCAGGATGTTCAAGAGGTCAGGACATTACCACAAGTTTAGACAGTGTTTTTTTCCCCTCTGTCTTAAAAGGGATGATCACAGAGCCACTTTTACTAATTAGCATCAGAATTTATCTTCCTAGACATCACCAGTTATTCAGTACTTAGTTAAAAATCCATCAGTGCATGTTTGGAGCACATTTGTTCATTTTCTATAGGGGAAAAAAGCATCATTTCTCACAATTTTTCTTTTACTAAAAACTATAACTAGAAACTAAAACAAAAAAAAAAGAGCTACTTCAGTTTTTGGACCACAATTTCACTGTGGTTTCTTTGACTTAATGACCTTATCAACATTTTCAATCTTGGAACTGTTAGAACCAAAAACTACAGAATGACCTGCCAGTTTTATTACATAAAATGAAATTATATGATGCCTGTGTTGGTGAGCCTGATTCCATGAAACTGAGGGATCTTAATTAATGGAGAGTGCCAGATCTTTTATAAAAAGGACAATGTGGGAACAAAAATTGCCAAAACAAGAAAGCGTCAGCCCACTAAACCATCTCTAATTTCAGGAGCTGAACATTTTAAAATCAAATCAAATCAAATCAGTGCCTAGATTAGTGCAAAATATCTGCCACCTGTCCTGCCACCTTTAATTTGCAGGTGTATAATCCCAGGGCAATACTGACAATCAGCCCTGAGAGAACATACTTCCCCAGTAAACTCTGCTGTCCTTTGGGAAGTTTACAACTTCAGTCATCCTATGTTGCACTATATATAGGTCTCCATCACCAGTTTTAGGGTCTCACCAGGATGTATTTATTTCTCCAGTGCACAAATATATAAAACTGACATTGTCCAACATAAAAGATGTCAATCATGAAAAGACTTGCTGGCTGCCTTCTTTCACTCTTTTGACTGTCACGTAGCCCAGTGTGCAAACTGGGCAATGCTGTTAGGAAACAGTCATTGCTTCTTATTCAAAGAATCATTAACTGAGCATATTTAAGCCTACTGAAAGGAAATTGTCTTTCTGTTAATGTGAGGCTACTACTAAGTCACAGAAAAATCCTGGGATAGACACAGTTTAATATATTGTATCATCTTGACCATTGATCAAAGCTGACAGCTTCTATTTCATCGAATATTCTGATTTTTTTAGCATTCCTCTTGGATGTGTTTTTTTTTTTAAATTTGATGCCAATTTGTCCAAATAATACTGTATGGCAGATGCTCAAATGATTGCTGGTGGAAATACTAGAGCCTAAAAGTTTATGGTATTTTAATAGATTGCTGTTTGCCATATATATTATTGCACAACTGTATTTTATTAGTTTGTAATGCCGAGGAATTTGTCATTCAATAAGGGAAAGAAAATCCATTACAGTTCCTGAAAGAGGGACTTTATTTAATGCTATTCCACTTCTGTTTATGGATGGCAGAAAAAGAGAAGGATTGGATTAATTCCCCTCCCTTTCTCTGGCCTCAAATAGGTGATAAGTGATCTGAATGGGATGTTTGCTGCTGGATGAGGAAGTGTGCATAGCAGCTTTCTGCTATTCTGTAAAAATGGATTGGAGCCACAGAATACAATCAACCCAAACTGTTGCTGTTCAGTCTACTGGGTCTCCGTGAAATAAATGCTGATTGTAGGTAAGCAGTGCTTGTGGAGTAACATTGAATAAAGCTAAAAATGAAACCTCCATTAAAGTATAACAGAATAACAGAACAAAATAACAAAGTTGGAAGCTCAAATTTGGACACTTGGAGGATTCTAGTCCAGCCCCCTGTTCAGGCAGAAAACCCTACACCATTTCAGACAAACTGTTGTCCAATTTCTTCTTAAAAACTTCCATTGTTGGAGCTTTCACAGTTTATGGAGGCAAATCATTCTGCTGATCAATTGTTCTGTCAAGAAATTTCTCCTTGGTTCTAGGTTGATTCTCTCATTGATTAGTTTCCATCCATTGCTTCTTGTCCTGCTTTCAGGTGCTTTGGAGAATAGCTTGGCTCCCTCTTCTTTGTGGCAATCCCTCAGATACTGGAGCACTGCTATCATGTCACCCCTAGTTCTTCTTTCTGCTAGTCAGAGGGTATGTACTCAGTAGCATGGCATGAAAACATTTTCGTTTAAAACTAATGCTTATTTTTAAAAATGGGGAACTGTCTAATCTCAAATGCTTGCTTAATTGAATTGCCTATAGCATTAGCTCCATTATAGTACATTAGAGTGTTACCAGGTTCCATATCATTATCAGCTTTTCTTTTGATATGGGTAATTTGAAAAATCACATTTCCATTCTTAACAAGGGAAGTGAGATGAAACCAAGCAATGCTTTCAGTTTTACAACAATTCAGTTGGGTGTCAGCGAAGGAGACAGAGGTGAAATTCAGCAGGTTCTAGCAGGTTTGCTAGAACCGGTAGTAAATTTTCTAAGCAGTTCGGACAACTGGTTGTTAGAAGAAATCTCCTTTTGGGTTTTTTTTCCAGTTTACAGGGTTAATCCTATCAGGGAAGCAGGAAAAAACATTCTGGTGTTGTTCCTAGCCTAATCTTTATTGCCCTGATTACAGAAATTGCCCACCCAGTCACATGACCCTCCAGACACACCCACCAAGCCACGCCTACAGAACTGGTAGTAAAAAAATTTAAATTCCGCCACTGGAAGGAGGTAAAATCAATCAGTAATCACAACCATATAAAACCCATTACTTTTTTACATGCTTCACATGACACAGGTAATGTCGTAAGCCACTCAAAGTCACTTTGTGGCAAGATGGGTGGCAAATAAATTTAATAAATACATCATTTATTTATTTATTTATTTATTTATTTATTTATTATTAGAATTTGTCAAACAATAACAATACAATAACAAAATCATACAGGGAGTAAAAATGGATACAAGAATAAGAAAAGTAAAAAAATACAATGACAGGGACAATAGGCACATTCATGCACTTATGCACACCCCCTCTATTGTCCACTTAGGTATGGTGTAAGGTCCACAGAAATCAATTTGTGACTGAAACTATGAGAATTTGTAGCAGATACAACTGAATCAGATAGAGCATTCCAGATTTTGGCAACTCTATTACAAAATTAATATTTCTTACAATTGAGTTTGGAACAATTTACATTGAGTTTAAAGTGGTTATTAGAACACGTGGTGTTGCAATTGAAACAGAAAAATCATTTACAGGTAGAACATTACTGTGATTAATTTTATGTGCAATACTTAGGTCTGACCGCAAGTGGTGTAGTTCTAAGTTGTCCAAACTGAGAATTTCGAGTCTAGTAGCGTAGGGAATTCCATTACGTACAGAAAAGTGCAAATCTTTTCTCATGAAGTACTTCTGGATCTGCTCAAGTCCATTAAATAATAAAATAAAAAGGAATAACTTTGATTATGTTCTTGAGGCTTAACTTTGTTGATATCAGTTTGCCTTTTTTGTATCTTCAAATTCAACAAGTTGCTGAAATCACCAAAAAGACACATTTATCTGTATCTGAAAAAAGTCTGTCTTCATCTGAAGAAGAAATTACAATCTGAAAAGTGCATTAGAAATGAGGAAGGTTGGTTCCATGTCCATGTATTTAGACTGCATCACAAACTTGATGGAAGACCACACCTCCCTGTCACTTAACGCACCAGACCAATCAAGGTTCTATGTGTTGCTTGTGATGAACCACAAATCAGACCCAGATCTTGATTTTAGGTTCCCTCAAATCTGAAAGAAAAAAAAAGGCCTTCCAAAGTTACTGGGGGGGAGGGGAGTGGAAACAAGCTGTAATGTGAATTCGTTTGGAGATGGTCGAACTGCCGTTTTCCCCTCCAAAAGAAAACTATTTCAAATAATTTAAAAAGCCATTCTGTCTCTGAGTAAATATAGTTATGTAAGGTCACTTTAGAGACAGCAGCAGCAAACAGTGACAGATTTCAAAAGTGCTAATTTGAAAAATCATAATTCTATGTAGGATTATAAAGAAATTATGCTAGACAAAATTGCTTTTTAAATTGAATGATAAGATTAGCCAATGGAATAAATGGTCTACATGTTAAATATATAAACTTTAATATAGCTTTTCATACAATGTCACATGAATCTTGCTTGGAAAATGAACTGGGATCAATTTGAAAGTCCTTTTTATAATTGTTAGGCTTTATATAGTGTTCTGAGTCAGAGAAAATATTTGGTTTGATTTACAGGTAGACTTATAACAGTTCATTTCGTGACCGTTCAAAGCTATGACACTGAAAAAAGGACTTATGACTTGTTTTTCACACTTATGACCATTGCAGCATCCCCACGGTTACATGATCAAAATTAAGAAGGAATTTAGGAACTGACTCACATTTATGATCATTGCAGTGCCCTGAGATCATATGATGATCACCTTTTCTAACCTTCTGACAAGCAAAGTCAATGGGAAAGCCAGATTCACTTAGCAACCATGTTGCTAACTTCACAGCTGCAGTGATTCACTAACAATGGTGGCAAGAAAGGTCATAAAATGGACAAAACTCATTTAACAAATGTTTCACTTAGCAACAAAAATGTTGGGCTCAGTTGTGGTCATACATTAATTACTACCTGTATACTATATTATTATCAATCAACCTGAGCCTGATGAAAAACATGTACATACATTTAAAAAATTCTGTTTAAGAACTAGGCTGAACCCTTGAACTGCTTGGATTCACGGTCTTTTTGACATCTATTGGGTCAGTCCAGATTCTCTTAGAAAGTTAAGGGAGAAGAGTGGTTTTATTAGAGGAAGAAGAGGAGAATGCTGCCAGTTTAGTGCAAATCTGATTTTCCAGTTAGGACACCTGGTTATGGAAACAGGACTAATCTAGACCATGTTGAGAATACCAACTTGGCAAAGGCTAACCTAGAGCATGATGCTATGTTTCCCCTATTATATATATTAATCTGCTTTGCTATTGTACTCCCTTACTGCCTCTTTCTAATTTGACAGCTAAATAGTCTTTACTTGTCCACTACTTGTTCAGCAACAGTTCCGACTTATGATTGGTCTGTGAAGTTTTGGCTGTTGCAGCAACCCCAAGATCAAATTTGGGCATTTGGCCACCAATTTACGTTTACTATAATTACAACAAAGTCAATGGGGGAAGCTGGGTAAGTTCCCTTGGCCTTCCTGCACACAGGCCATGCTACACCATACATCCCCATCCCTCCCCCAGCCTTCCTGTCATTGCATTGTGCCTCTTCATCCTTTCCCCATCTTTCTTGCACTCACACCCTGTTTTACCATCCATCCCCGGCCTTCTTGCATTTACATGACACCTGGACCTACCAGGAAGACCCTTCCGATTTAAAAACTCATGTGTCTTAGGGTTATAACTGGGAATGCTGAGATTGTCATCATTGAGCAATGTGGTCACAAAAAGGTCACACAACATCTCAGTTTATGGTCACATCATTTAGCAATGACTATCCCAGCCCTAATTGCTGCTGTAAACCAAGAATTACCTGTAAATCTTTTCAGCTAGTACTTACACTATTTAACTGTGATGCCATTTGGTCTCCATTTAATTAGCTTGCTAAAATAAATTACCAGATCAAAACATGAGGTAACATTAGTTTAGCAAGGCCTGTTCTTGGAAAAGCCATGGTAATTTATCCTAATTACGTCATTGTTTTTAAGGTACTTATAGATCAATCTTTTAAAGTCAACTTTATAATCTCCTATCTATTAATGTCAGATTCACTGGTCTTTAGATCCACAAATTTTCCTTTCTCTTCTTTTCAGGAAATAGAGACAATATTTGCTATTTTCCCATCATTTAACATTTTAGCAAGATTGCAGGGTTTCTCAAAGATAAAACCTAAGTGTCAGTAATCTGGCATTTTACCCAGACCATTAGCTTCTTCCTGAAATACTGTGGGATACATTTTTTTTTGCATCTTGACTATGTTCATGCTACTGTATGTGTATTAATCTGGTGTTGAGTCTGAAGTGTGTATGTTTATGTATATGTGCATCTATCTATCTATCTATCTATCTATCTATCTATCTATCTATCTATCTATCTATCTATCTATCTATAATCTATACACACACACACACATTTTTACCCTCAATTTCTTAATTTTTCTTACTTTTTAAATTTATAAATTACAGATTCCAGGCATTGGTTCAAGATTTGTTGTTGACATAGCAGTTATGAAAACTCCAATGATTTGATATGGCCTTTTCATTTCAGTATATTGTTTTGCATTTAATTCTATTTCTCTTGAGGCCCATTATCAATAGGAAGAAAATACTATATGAGAAAATTACTATTAATAACTTCACATTTATTATGCAGTAGTTTCTAATTCCACTCATGTGAGGAAGTTGTTTTTGTTAAATCTATGTGTAAAGTCTGCAATTTCCTGATATTACAGTTCCCAAACTTCCTTGAAGTTAGCTTACTCACATAATTCAAATAATTAATAGTAACTGTCTGGATCCAACCTGATCACTTTTAAATAGACTGGCCCCAAATCATTATTGTATATTAGAGATTTGTTTACACAAATCTGTTCAAATATAGATTTTGTGACTGAAAAAAAGGAACAATAAGTCTAATGATCGTTACTGGCAGTGAAACCTCATGATCCTCACAGATAACATTAACATGTGAGGACATGTGTACACCCCCCCCCTATAATTGTGTAAAAACAGAAATATTGCGCTAGAAACAAATTTTATTTGTCACATTCATATTTGACTTTCATTCAGGAGCTCCAGGGAACACAATTGTATTGCAGTGTGATTCTTCTTTTTAATGGCAAATTTTGTTACTGATAAATGCAGCATATATAATCAAACTTTTTAAAATTCTTCTAAGGTACTTTTGCCACTTATATATTGCTTTGTGTCAATTAAAATCTATTATTCTCACTGCAGATGTTACTTATCTTTCACCTTTCTGATAAACTGCCCTCTGTAGAGATATTTGCAGTCTTGTATGATTGCTGTAAACATTTTTAAGTCAACAACAGCACAGCCTATTAAAAATTCATTGCAAAAAATTAAATGCGTACCATCCACTCAGTTAAAAATAGTATGCAAAAATAAACTACCGAGACACTTGTCCTGCTGCAGGCTTCAGCCACATACACGCACACAGTTTCTCGGGTGATTTTCATTTTTACTACTAAGCTTAAGAATTTATAGTGAAACAAAGGAATGTAAATGAAGCACAGGAATGTAAACAAAGCCAAGGCTTGCCTGCAAAGTTGGCTTTGAGAATGAGAGCATGCTGAATCCTTCCAAGTCAGTCCAAGGTTTCAGAGCCGGGTCAAGGTTGTCAGCAACAGCTCCAAGAAGCAGAATCCACACACAAATGGCACACACAAGCTGCCTATTAGGTGTTTCCAGCAAAGAAAAGAGGCAGAGCAGTTTTTTCAGCCAGCTGACATTAATGAGAAGGTTTACTTCTTTGCTTGGTGAGGAGCCTAATAGACCCTCTTTATTCCTCTCTCCTTTCTACTTGTTACTTTTGTGGGCTGGGAGGTTTTAGGTTGTCATCTTCTGACTCTTCCAATTGCTCCGGTGTTTCCTATGTTTGATCAGCCTCTTGTGTTTTCTCCCGAGGCTGACATATCACAGGTTCAATTGGCGCTGCTTCAGAATCAGATTCAAACTCAAAATCTGAGTCCCAAGCTAGGACTTTTGTCCGGTTGCCTCTTGAAAGATCACCTTTGGGACAACCATGACCTGGATGATTGAGAATCTCCATAGACATTTGCCCTAGCCTAGGGCTCAGATTTTGAATTTGAATCTGATTTTGAAGCAGTTCCAATTGAACGTGTGATATGTCAGCCTCAGGAGGAAATACAAGAGGCTGATCAAACATAGGAAACACCTGATCAATTGGAAAAGTTATAGGATGACAAGCTAAAACCTCCCAGCTCGTACAAGTGACATGTAGAAAGGAGAGCAGAAAGTAAGTCCAGTTGCCTCTTGAAAAAGCACCATTAGCACAAGCCAGGACAATGACATTACTTTAGATCGGTAAATTTTGCCAGTTATGTAACTACAATTATAATTGTGGGCATTTCTTCAGATAAATACCTGATGTCTGTTGATATGTTTGGCCATGAAAGAATTTAAGCAGGGCCTATTAATCCTAAAAGAAAATAATCCTCCCTCTGCAAATACTGATCTTGCTTAGTTGGCTGAGCACAATGTTCCTGATTCTTCTCTAGAACTTCACAGCACAGAGATCATTCCAGCAAAAACTGAGGTGAGCATTCTTTTTGAAACTGCTGGGATATATTTTCCTTATTTTTCTTTCTTTCCTGGTCCATCTCTTGTCCCTCTGTTCTGAATTTAATTTGTAAAAAGCTTTGGGCAGGGACTGCACCTCAGAAGATGCAGCCATCTTCTCAAGTTTCTGTTGACATCATGCTGTAACAGGAAGAATAAAAATAAAACACATAGACCCAATCACAACTATTTTTAATGAAGAGACTGTAAAAATACTGAGATATTCTGCTATTAGCTGCAACTCTCTGCAAATATTTGAACTGTAATGGGCCAAAAGAATTATATTATTGAGACACTACCTCCAAGCATAAGTAACACTTTTACACACCTGGTTTCCCAAATGCTAAGGAGAACACACAAGTGACTTTGTTCATGGCAATTATCCTTGCTCTGGCTTCTAAGAAAATCATGACTATATCGTAGATATTCCCTATACACATATGACTGCACGGCCACTACCAACTCCACCACCATAATCAAGTTTGCTGATGACACCGTTGTGGTAGGCCTGATCTCTGACAATAACGAGACAGCCTACCTAGAAGAGATCAA
>JANHFJ010006136.1:158729-169668 GCA_032468195.1 Cerberus rynchops
TCAACTCCCAGAATTCCCCAGCCAGCTGGCTGGGAAATTCTGGGAGTTGAAGTCCAAACATCTTAATGTTGCCAAGGTTGAGAAACACTGCTTTAAGCTATTTAGAAGCAGGAGAAAATATCTATTCTGGTTTACTGATTAAATTTAACTGACCAAAGTTATAAGGCTAGATGTATAAGACCAGAAAGAAACATACTGAGGCTTCAGAAATGTAATAAGTACATGGAGCCCAATGCCTACATTAAGAATCTGCAATTGCCACCGCTTCTTTTCCTGTGAATGTCTCTGGTGTCCTAATGATACTAGAATTTATGTGGAAGTTTTTAATCTTATGTAAAGTGTGTTTAACATACACAATACTCTTAAGTACTCTATTTCACCTCATGTTCAAATGAGGTTATTATCTTCCAAATCCAATCTGCTTTGTAAAGGTTAGAAGAAAAGGAGATTTAAAGATTAAAATGTCAAGTAGATAGATACATTATTCTGAACTGTACAGTATTTGTAATCTGCAGGTCATTCAAACGGGCAGACAGTTGTCCTTTATAAAGTAAACTCTCATGAAATTTGAACAGTTTGTCATGACACATGCAGTAAATTATTCAAGACATTGGATAAGGTTCTTATCTAGCCATTCTTCATTTTTTCCTGATCAATGCTATTTGCAGAATTTTAGCATTTTGTGAAACACATAAATGCCTGTTGACTCTCTGGCTGTGAAATTTAAGAGGCAATCAAGAACTTTCATGTTTGGGGGAAATAGTCTGATTTAGAAACAGGCTAGGAATTAGGTAGCACTGATTAATGTTATGCTATTTAACATTCATTGAATTATAACAATATACTGAAATAATGCAATAATAAGGGCTCAAATGTTTAAACATGGTTCAGACGAAACTAAATGATATAAGAATATTTTTTACATTTCAAGGCCAATTGAAAAATTCTTTATAGAAATAGGGAAATGAGGAACTTATAAAGAAATGTTTTAGGAATAATTTTAGAAAGTTTCACAGCTGCATGACTGTTATTTTCCCATAAAGAATGGGAGAATCATAGGCCAGATCTTCTCACTGGTAAGGATATATATTTTTCACTGCAGAGCTGAAACAGCTACCACTGACATAAACAATATCTTTATGATATCTCCATTCCTATTTGTTTTTCTTTCAAATTTAAAGACTCAGAAACAAATGCAGATTTACAATTTGTGCTTTCTGAATTAAAACTAAGTGATGCATTCGCATCAGCATGCATAACAACCCAACTGAAAGTCTAGGGGGTCACTTTAGGCTTGGCCTCCAGAAGGATTGAGGCAGGATATCCTCTGAGCTTGATACCTTATTCTATATGATATCTCCAAAGGACTACACTCTCCATATATATCTAATAAAGACTCCAGCAGTCCACCCAGCTTAGCCAATCTTTTCTTGGAACTTTTCTCACGTTCAAGAAACTATTCTACCAGAATGTCATTTCTTCATTCACTTCTTACAAGAACTACCTTTTGGTTTGGAAAACATTTTTGCTGTTTGAACATTATCTTGTTGTGTCTTCATAAATCATTCTGATAGTTTTTAATATACCGCATAAGCTGAAAACATCCTGAAGAAACCTTTCTGCCCCATAGCCTGCTTTGAATGGGCCTCATATACTCCATTTTTCACATATATCCAATCACAGAAATATAGGGCACCAAGCATGGCATTATGAATGTATTACATGCCACTGACAATATGTCATGATATCATACAATTAACCACCTCTACTTTTGTTCATAGGATGTTGAGTATGTAAGACATGTGAGATATATTCAGGGATGACTGAGGTGTTCATTATGCAAAAGGAACAAAGCACTTTTTAGATTGCATCTTCTCATGAGAAAATAGAACTAAGAATTTATTTACCAGCTTAGTTCCTATATATAGTTAGGGAGGGGAACATTTTGCTCTTATTAAATTAGTTTTTTTATCCCATAGTTATAGGGCTAGTCTTATAAGTGCATGTTTTAGAATAAGAATTGGAGAAACCAAGTATAAAAGCCAGATACTATTATAAGTCACCTGATTTATTAAGGAATTTTAATTTAGCAACACGTAATTTATATTTTCAAATATTTGTTCTAAATAATTCTTAATGCCAAGAATTATGAAAAATGTACAGTTATATTCAATTGGGCAGTGTGGTGTCTCAGCAGTTAAAATGCTGGGCTTTTTGGTTGTAAAGCCAGCAGCCCATGTTAGAGGCCCAAGCATCATGCGATAGGGTGAGCTCCCATCCTTGGTTCAACTCCTGGCAACCTAGCAGTTTGAAGGCATGCAAATGCAAGTAGATAAATAGGTATCTGCTTTGTTGGGAAAATATAGTGCACTGTGGCATCATGCTGGCCAGAAGACTCCAGAGAGGACTTTGGACAGTGCTGGCTCAACGGCCTTGAAACAGAGATTAGCATCACCCTCTCTATTCTTCAACAATTATCAGAGTGAAAATCCACAAGGACTCCTTTACCGTTAAATGAATCCAATTTACTGAATAATTAAAAGTTATAGTTTTATAGTACTCTAGAACAGTTTCTTTCTTACATGAGCAAGATAGCAGTTTGGAATATTTCAGTTTATGTGTAAATATTTAACTGAATGTAGGTGGAGCTGCGACTTAAATACTACAACTGACAGATACTGTAAGTTTGCATCTTTTGTCCTGAGAGATAAATCACTGCTGCTGACAGTTTATATTCTGATCCCTGAAAAACACAGCACTCTGAGCAAGTAGAGGAACCCCAGCTGGCACTTTTGCCTCCCAGATGATTTTAGTTGGTGCCTGGGGCAACTTCTGTGTTTGTAATATTGATCAAAGAACAGGACTGAAATGTTCCCTTCTGTCTGTAGTGTAAGATTCTGGGGTGGGGTTTTTTGTTTTTGTTTTTGTTTTTTGTTTTGCTATTGTTAAGGTCTATTACCCTGAAATAAGGACTACAGCTGATAAGCCATGGAAGAACTTGCTTGTCATTTTAAAAATGCAGGGCTAACCCAGAATATTTTAAAATAGCAATCAAATAGGTTGGTTCTCTGTGTTGAAGGTGAGCCTTATTTACATCACCCTTTTTGTCTTCTCTTATTTGTTTAAGCATTCTAAGCATATGCTTGTCATTTCTTTTCCTTTCAGTGTTTAACATATTAAAGTACAATCTATTCTCCCCTTGATCATAAATGGGGATTTCAATATTCAGCTTGGCAGGGTAGAGGCATGGGTGACGAATTTGATCCAAATCCTGATGCTTTGTGACTTCTTGTAGCAGGCACTATTAGTTGAAAACCTATCTGAAGACCTCTGAAATTTACCATGGAATTTACCTCAGCGTAACAGAATTTCTTTGAGGAAGGAGGTCTATTCATAATCTGACTGCCAGCCCAATTATAACTATGCAACTTACTTGGAATGTGCCATCCTTACATCAGTCTTCATAAATAATTTAGCTAGAGAAGTCATGTAGGAGATAAAAGTACTAAGACTGTCTTTTTCATCTCTGGAAACAGGAAACAATATGGATCATGCTCTACTTGGAACATAGTGATTGATTGATTGATTGATTAATTGATTATGTGCCATCGTCAGTATCGACTTTTAGTAACCTTATAGATGCCCCAGTCTGGTTCTTCAGGCCTTCCAACAATACACTAATTTCCTCGGTAACTGAGTTCATCCATCTTATTGCTGATCATCATCTTTTTCTCCAGCATTATAGATTTCTCTATAATGTGAGATGTTTGCATAACTGTTTGAAGTATGATCATTTGAGCCTAGTGATTTGTACCTCAAATAGGAAGTACTGTATGGGTTTTTAGATTCATGAGCTTTTTTCCTTGGTTATTCATGGTATTCTCAATAATCTTCTCCAACACCAAAGTTCAAAGCATCAACAATATTTCTATTCTGTTTTTTCATAATCCAACTTTTACTTCCATAGAGTGTCTCAGAGAAAGTTTATTGTCTGCATGATTCTGATTTTTACAGGTAGAGAGACATCCTGGCATTGGAATATCTTTTCTAAACCTTCATTACTCCTCTACCAAATGCTAGTAAGGAGCATATTTCTTGGCTGCTGATTCCTTTATTATTAATAGTTTGTCAATTAGCATCCTTTAGCAAATCAATTTGAGATTACTACTTCTCTTTGTAGTCATATATCTGTCAGGGTTCCACACAACATCAGCAATGCAATCAGAATTCCAAAGAGATGAAAGTCCGTAGAATAAGATTTTATTGAAGACATTGTACTGATATGGTCTGGAGAAATCCTGAATCTAAAGTTCCTGGGCTTTCTCCACCCAAGTAAAACTGAAAGTTCCACCCCACTAATTATCACACATTAATTTCCCTCCAACCATTTCAAAAAGAGATCCAACGACCCCTTAAGACACTTCCCCCACAGGTGTCAGTTGTCTGGACAAAGTTCTCATGAGAACCAGACCTAAAAGAATGAAAATAAGATAACAATTCCGAGTTGCCGTTTCCAACTCCCCCTTCGCCCTCTCAGCAACCTTGCAGCGGAAATAAGAAAAAATGTGTCAAATCTAAAAGGCCCCAAATAATACTGTCAACAATAGCTAATATTCTTCAGCAGAAAGCCCCCCAGTTAAAAATGTCCTTTTAGATTCTGACATTCACTTCTTTGCTGAAGTAGTGCCTTCACTGCCCCAGAGTGGAAGGAGGAGAGGGGGAGAGAGGGGGAGGCCCATGGGGTCATTGGCACCTTTTCACAGTGGTGTCTCAAACCCATGGATTATGTCAGGATGGCCCCTGGCCTGCATGATGGACTGTGGCACTGGCTGAACCCAGAGACACAGAGAGGGAGAGAGGATGGATAGGTGACTGGGCAAACAACTGATACTTGGGTTCCAGTGCCAGAAAAGGCAGGGAAGGGAAGCAGCCAGGCTGCCACTGCCTTTCATTGGGGCACATGGAGTGAGACTGGGCTCCTCTTGCCATCTCTTCTCCCCACCTCACCTCTCACTTAGCCACCTTCCCCTTTTATTGATGCAATTTTGGGGTGCGCTGGCCATATACCTTACTCCTTTCCTTTGGCAACCAGCTAAAGAGCCAACCAGGGGTTCATCAGTTCCTTGGAAAGCATGACTCACTGGTTGTAGCATGCATTACTCTGCACATAATGCATTTATTCAGAATTGCATCCTCTGAAGCCCTATTCTCAGCTCAGCAGTGCCGTTCTGCAATTTCTTTGCGCCTTTCTGCAATTTCTTTGCTTTGCAGAGAGAGGGAATGAGTGTGGAATTTAACTGCCTGTGCCAAAGTTGTCCATGGGATCTTGAGATAGGTCATTTTCTCAGGGGGAAAACCTCAGGAGGGGACGAGGCAGGGCAGGGCCAAGCAAGGGAGGCCAGGAGGCAGGGCCAGGCTGAGACAATTCAGCCGATTTGTTGAACTGCACATAAAATTAACAACCGGTTCTAGAGAAACAGTGCAAACCTGCTGAATCCCACCTGTCAGCCTCCAGCTTTCTGCTGAATGTTCACTCTTATCAGCTGACATAGTAACAGGGGGAGGGGGAGCTTGGTGATAAGGTGTGAACAGTGCTGGTACCTGGAGGCCCCCCGTATATGAGTAATGGACTACACATTCCTTGGCCAAGATGTTTATGCCTGGTCAAGGCCAACCATTCCAGAGAAGTAATGGACACTAATACCTGCAGATGCCTACCTCATGACCCAATGAGAACTAAGGATTGGACAGTCATCTTCAGACCCTGGGGGGAGGGTTTTGGGAATTCTTTTGATATGTATGTTTCCTGCAATTTTGCTCAAATCTTGCTTTCGCTTTCTCTGCATTTGCTTCTTTCCCAGTAAAAGTTCCCTGTTTTCAACCACAATGAATTCAGGTTTTTTTTCTTTCTTTCTTGGGATTTGAACGAGGCAGACCGGACACAACTCGTTCTCTGCCCTAATGGCCAGCTGAACTAGCAGTTCTGGGAACTGCTTGGAAAGTTAACAACTGGTTCTAGCATGTAGGCACAAACTGGTTGAATCCCACCTCTGAATGTGCCCCAGAATAACACAATTGGAAGAGACCTTGAATGTTGTCCAACCCCCCGCTCAAGAAGGAAACCCTATGACATTTCACACAAAGGGCTGTCCAATCTCACCTTAAAAACCTCCAGTGTTGGAACACCTACAACTTCTGGAGGCAATTTGCTCCACTGGTTAATTGTCTTCACTTGTTGGGAAGTTTCTTCTTAATTCTCTAGGTTGCTTCTCACCTTGATTAGTTTCCACCCATGGCTTCTTGTCCTGCCTTCTGGTGATTTGGAGAATAAGGTGACCCCCTGCTTGTTTGTGGCAGCCCCTCAAATATTGGAACGTTGTTATGATGTCCCTCCTAGTCCTTCTTTTCATGAAACTAGATGTGTCCAATTCAATGCAACTGTTCTTCATATCTTTTAGCCTTCAGTCCCCTAATCATCTTCGTTGCTCTTCTCTGCACTCTTTCTAGGTTGATGTTCTCCATTGCTTCTTCTCCTGCCTTCAGGTGCTTTGGAGAATCAGCTGGATGCCTCCTCTCGGTGATAGTCTCTCAAATATTAGAAGAATGCTATCATGTTCCTTCTCTTCATTACATGAGAGATATCTACAGTAGCTTCCTTCACCTTTCATCGTACAGTTTAGTCTATGGTCCCCTAATCATCCTTCTTGCTCTTCTCTGCACTCTTTCTAGCTTGATTCTCTCCTCAATTAGTTTCCATCCATTGCTTCTTGTCAGGTGCTTTGGAGAATAGATTGAGCCCCTCTTCTTTGGGCTAGCCCCTTAAATATTCGGTTGGTGGTGACACAGTAATTAAATTGCAATATTGCAGACTAACTCTACCCATAGCCAGGAGTTTGATCCTGACCAGGTCAAGGTTGAGTCAGCCTTCCACCTTCTGAGGTCACTTAAATGAGGACCCAGATTGTTGGGGGCAATATGCTGACATTTGTAAGCTGCTTAGAGAGAGCTGTAAAGCATTCCAAAGTGGTATATAAGTGCTATTGCTATGACTGCTATCATGTCTCCCCTAGACCTTCTTTTCATTAAACCAAACATACCCAATTCCTGCAACTTCATATCTTTTAGCCTCCAGTCCCTCTATCTTTGTTGCTCATCTATATACTATTTCTAGAGTAGATAGATAGATAGATAGATAGATAGATAGATAGATAGATAGATAGATAGATAGATAGATAGATAGAGATAGATAGATAGATAGATAGATAGATAGATAGATAGATAGATATGTCTAAGTGCTATTGCTATTTTCCTTCCTCCTTCCCTTACTTCCTTCTTTCTGTCCCTCCCTCCCTCTCTGCACAGTGTTTAGAATGGAATATTCTAAACATTATTATATTTAAACATTATTATATTTAAACAATATTAAATATTCTAATTCTGCCGACTGCCAGCAGTTCGATCCTGACTGGCTCAAGGTTAACTCAGCCTTCTGTCCTTCTGAGGTTGATAAAATGAGGACTGTTGGGGTTGGGGGCACAGACTGATTCTGCCAACCACTTAGAGAGGGCTGTAAAGCGCTACGAAGCAGTATATAAGTCTGAGAGTTATTGCTATTTTCCTCTTTGGGCCAGATCGGTCTTAAGCAACACAGAGTGAGTAACTTCTGTGACTCTTTAAGGCCACAGTGTAGTAGTCACGTCCTCGTTCATCAGTATGACACACATACCTGCAACTTGACTGCAATCACCACAGAACTGAGATCCTTATCCATCTCTTTCAGCATGATAAGTTTCTTCAAGGTCAGACTGAACAGTCTAAACAGAGAGAAAGGGGGAGAAATTAGTCAAAAACCCAGGTGGAAATCTCTTGATCCTGATGCAAAAGAGAAATAAAAATGCTCTATTGGACATTTTTGCCCAGAGCAGCGATTCTCAACCTTGGCAATTTTAAGAACTGGTGGACTTCAACTCCCAGAATTCCCGAGCCAGCCATGGTCTGTGCTCACCCTAGGAAGTTAGAATCAGCATACCTAGTGTACGAAGTCAACAGGTAGGCAGACAAGGTAAATTAAACCGGCTAAATTCAGACGGTCGCGTAAGCATTTCACTGCATATCGTACCATGTATGACTGTGTATGTGACCAATAAAATTTGAATTTGAATTTGACAGTCTAAATTCTGCAACCTAATAAGAAAATAAGAAAGGAATTCCTATGGCTAACCATTTATAACCCCGGAAAGGATCAGTTCTTGCTGCTAAGGGCTGGCATTTGAATTACACTGGAAGTCATTTTTGTAATTTTAAGGTTTGTTTACGGCGCCCAAGCAGAGAGTTATGGAACTGACTTTTGTTTTAAAACAATGTACAATATTTATTCTGGATCTGTCCTGCCTGAGGAATTTTTTTTTATTTTTTTTGAGCAGAAGATGCTATCTTGGTTTGGCTGCTTTGGGATACAGCTGGAAAAATGAGCAATCGGAATTGGCCCTGGGGGCGTTAGCTGGCTGGTTTAATGAAACAAACTCCCCCCCCCTTTTTTTTTTTTTGCTGACAATCTTCAAGGGAAAAATGTCTGCCTTGAAGGTTTGATGGTTGATAAGAATCAGGAAACAATCAATAATCCTCTGGAGAGAAACAGATATGATTATGCCAATAGCTATATACTTAATCTGAGCACTTGCAGAATTCAGTTTCACACAATCCTGTTATTTCTACCTAAAGCTAGCTAGCCTTCCTTCCTTCCTTCCTTCCTTCCTTCCTTCCTTCCTTCCTTCCTTCCTTCCTTCCTTCCTTCCTTCTCTATTTCAGAACTTCAGATGATTATGTTCAAAATAAAAGAACACATCTGCTGAAATTACTAATTAAGGAAAAGAAATAAAAGAAAATATTACTATAACCAATTGCATTTGTATCATTATACACATTTCATACATTTGTACAGCTTTTCACAAAAAGTAATGGCTAGTTATAAACAAGGAAACAAGATATTAAGGGTGATGAAAAAGTATATGTCCAGTTCACATGCCAAAATGTGAAAAATATATATGTTGAAATATATATTAATTTGAAATAATGGCAAGTGTATTTAGTAAATGTAATATACTTTCACATTTATTTTGACTAAGTTAATTAACAGAATAAAAATATTTGTGCAACTGTCCGATTTTGGTAACTTTCCTGTCTTCCTTGGATAAATTTTATGTAACTTGTTTCATGTTCTACAAATTTGTGGTCTCAAAAGTGTTGTGTAGTCATAATTATTGTAAGCTATACTGACTGTCATACATTCTAAGAAGATGCACACATTCTTGCATGCAAATAAATAGGTAAAAGAAGTTGTGCTCCAGCATTACCAAGAGTTAGGTAGCCTGTACAACTATCAGGCTTTACAGATTAGAAAGTATAGCAAGAAATTCTTCAGGTCTATTGTTCACAAGGAAAATGTAAGTTTCCTTCCATTATCAATTGGGAAAATAATACGCAAATGGTCTTACCACACCTGAATGAAGGAACAAATGGATTTTCCCCCTGTAAATTCTCTACATCCCTTCCTCCATATCAGCAAAACCTGGAACTAGCTACATCTAGCTTCCTTTACAGAAGATAATACAGAGAATAAATGATTAATAGTGACTAAAGGGTCTTAACTACTGTAGATTGATGCCTGTTTTTTTAAAAGCTTTGTTTTGAAAACATGACTATGTCAATGTGGATGGAAATTTGTCATCGGCTTAAGTTCTTTCCTATAAATATTTTTAATTACATATTTTAAGCATACAATTCCATTGCTAACCCTAAATTTAAATAATAACAACAACAACCAACAACAACAAACAGCCTGCTGCTACTAGACTACACAAATACAGGACCTGGTAGGGTTCAATGGATAAATGTTGTTACCTGGTGATGTGGTGCAGTGGTTAAGGAAGTGGTTAAAACAAAGCAGGAAGACCCTGATTCAAATACACAGCCACAGAAGCTCACTAGTTGACTTTAAGCCTTTCTTTCGCTCTTAGGCCTACTTATTGCATGGGGATTATGGGGAAAAAGTGAAGAATTGGGCAGCATGTATATTGCCTAGAGCTCCCAGAAAAAAAGACAGAATGCAAAAAAATCAATTTTATGGACTCTTCTGTTCCAATTATTGTAAACATATTTGCTAACTTAAATAGTCAACTTCATATAATGAGGAAAATTTGTTTAGCTGAACTGGCGGTCGTCATATATGTGAATTACTGAAAATTAATCTCTAAAGCATAGACTAAAGAGAACAAGCAAAATTATTTTTAAAGTTATGTTCAAATCAACAGACTTATTCAAATGATTCAGTCATCCATAACCATAGCTTATCAATAAATCTTCTTTATGTTTCATTGATTTGCTCACTAAATGATGTAATTAGAAAACAGCCAATTTGGGTTTGTTGTACACTTGTGTGATGTTCAGGTTTTTTTAAATTAAAGTTTAAATTTAACTTATTGTCTATTTTTCCAATTGAAATTGAAATTTAATTTATTGTCTGCGGTGTACTTCACTGCAGACAATACAGTAAGTTTAAACAAATCACAGATGGGTGGTTTCTAGCCTTAACACTCAGAATGAAGATCTTAAAGATAGCCAAGGGTGCTTTTTTATAAGCCAAAATTATGTCTTTGTTTCCTAACCATTTGATAACATGCCCAGTTAGATAATTAAATATAGTTAAAATGGTCTCAGTTTAAATTCTGTTATAACTGGAAGCTAGCATGGGTTTGTTAAAAACAGATCATGCCAAAACAATCTTATTTCATTATTTGACAAAGTGACTATAATTAGTAGACCATCGAAATGCTATGAACATAGTGTACTTAGATTTCAGAAAGGCATCATCATCATCATCATCATCATCATCATCATCATCATCATCATCATCATCATCATCATCATCATCATCATCATC
>JANHFJ010006136.1:214547-225497 GCA_032468195.1 Cerberus rynchops
CGCCCCTCTCCCGAGGGACTCAGGAGTTGGCTGATTTCTGCAAGAAATCTTGGATTAGATTCAGATTCAGATTCAGATTTTTATTTGTCACATACACACTCATACACAGTACGATTTGAAGTTTATTATTTTATCCAGCAAGGAAATGAATGAACAATCCTAATGCCCATTGTACATTGTTCTGGAACTCAACCAGCAACCAAGCTTTCTATGTACCACGACGAATATTTTTCTCCTGCAGGGATACATCTTCACATCTGGCAAGCAACAACATTTCTATCTATTTTTGCAGCTCTTTCTAGGTACTTTTATTTGCTTTAATTATTCCATCACTTTCCAGTTGAGCATCCCACTGAGTCCTATTTATCAACTGGTGACTGATCAGACGCCGCTTCTTGCCCTGCGCCGAATGCAACTTCAAGTGTTTCTGAAACAATGGACGATTAATCTTAATTAAAAAAAAAAACACCGCCCTTTCAGATCTTTAAATGTGTCTAAGCTGAAACTGTATATGATCCAATGTGTCACTCATGAAAAATGAGTTTCATGCTCTGCAGGAAAAAAACATTAAAACTATAACCGCAAGGAAATGACCTAATGGAGAAAAGCAGATTGAGTTAATTTGTTATTAATTAACTGCCCCAACCAGAATCCATGGGGGGGAAGTGACCCAACACGACAATTCCAATTAAGAGAGCTCTTTCTCCCCCAATAAATTATATTAACCACAGAGAATGTTCCAAATAAAAGAAAAACTTGGTGTTCTTTGCATGCTAGCAGGAGCCCTTAAAATATTTTGGTGAATAAATTAAATTACTGCCTAAAATGTATGTACTGGGAGATCATGCAGAAGGTGAATAAACCCAGTAGATTTTCCAGGGTCCGACGCAAGCCCACCTCCCTCTCTTTTTTATATACAGTAATTTGGTGTTTAAACTATTCATCTAGGGCACAGTAAGGTCATGATCCCCAACTGGGTAAAACAGCTGAATCCAGGATGGGTTGCCCCATAACTACGTGTTTTCTTAAACGTGTTTTTAATAAGGAAGAAGAGGGCAGGGGAAGTGGAGACACAGAAAGGAGCTGTGTTCACTTGAGAAATCAAATCAAAATCAAAAACAAAGATGAGGAACTTCGTAATGTTCTGGGCAAACGTTCAGATGGAAGACCTGTATATTTTGTGGGTCAGGAGGAGAGTTGAGAAGATAACTGTAGATTCCTTACATCCTGGACATAAGCTATTTCAGCTCCTTCCTTCAGATGGCGCTATAGAGCATCATATGCCAAAACAACTAGACCCTGGGACCGGTTTTTCCCTCCTGCCATCACTTTGCTGAACATCTAATTCTGACAGTGCTGTGTCTCAGGTCTACGTATATTTTACCCATGTAGTATAGCTGTCTTATTATTCTTATTATCTTCTCTACTTCCCCCTTTTATTGGACAGCTAGTCCCCTACATTTCACTTAGGGACTATTCAACATTACGACGAACACTGAAAAAAGTGACTTATGACCATTTTTCACACTTATGACCGCGGCAGCATCTCTGTGGTCATATGACCAAAATTCAGCTTCTTAGCCACTGGGTTTATATTTATGACAGATGCAGTATCCCGGGGTCACGTGGTCTCCTTTAATGACCAGAAAAGTCAATGGGGAAGCCACCTTCACTATACAACTGTGTTAGTAATTTAACAACTGCAGTGATTCACTTAACAATTGTGGCAAGAAAGGTCATAAAATGGCTCAAAATTCACTTAATAACTGTTTCATTTAAGAACATAAATTTAGGGCCCAATTGTAGTTGTAAGTCAAGGACCACCTGTACATCTTTGGTAAAACCTTTAAAGTCAGTGAGCCCCTAACCATGCTGTTTACATCAGTGCAAATTTTGGCCAATAGTGACAAAACTTTAATGCTCTGGGTGAAGATATTCTCTGAGTAAAAGTGTATGAATGCTATGCCATTTGGTAGCCATCTCTGCCTGTTAAACTTTCTCATATTAACAAATAAGTTGTTGATGAAACTTCAACCATAGAAAAATGCTATTATGGCTGAAGTTCAGTCTTCCTATTATGTCTATTTATTGCAGCTTTTGCCAAAAATATGTTACTCTGGTATGAAATTATGCATTCTCAGAACTGATAATAGTTGGATTGAGATAAAGCTTGAAAAATAGCCAGTTAAGTGCTAAGACTTCCCTGTTCTTACTCCAGTAGGACCGTCACATTATTTAAACTTGCCCTTATGTTTAATTAAAATTCAAGTAATGCCTGAACTTTAGGTTAAAGTTGCCCTTAAAATGGCATTAATTAATAGAAATTTAATTTGCAATCTAGTTTGCAATAAACATTGTCATTGTAGAAACCAAAGCTTGATGTCCAGGTTTTTTTTAAGCATCCATATTTATAAAAATCAGTGTTGGAGATTTGTTGTTGTTGTTGTTGCAAAACGATTATGGAACTAAGAATGTATTTCACCACAGCTAAGACATCATGCAATCCAATGGGAAGCAAACTATCTTATATTATCCTTATATTAACTTACATTATCCATTTTGTTCAAATCCTTTGTGAAGTTGGAGCATGCTGCCCATCTAGAATCCATCAAGAATACAATGTACGAAACTAGATATATACTTTATAAAACCTGCACCATGAAGTAAAATGCAATGATGGCTAATCCCACACGTATTTATTTAGTTATATAGCAGTAATAAGCCTTTTGAATGTCAAGGCTAAATTCTAAGGCTTATGAAGTAATCAACTGTAATAAATGTAATTTAGTAATTGCTACAATTTTTCCATATCCTTCATTTGCTTTAAGCTTTTGTTAAGTATTCATTGCAATCATTTGTAATGTAATAGGAAGGAATATTTACTTATCATCCATGGTTCACTGTCGTATACCAAGGGAGGAGCATTGCCCCACAACTATTTTTCATTGATACGTATTTCTGACATTCAATCTGTACTGTAAATTAATCATAATGCAATTTTTACATGTAGCTAAATGCTTATCTTAGTGTATGTTCTGCATAGCATTATTTTCTTTCCTCTCTGTATCCTTGGCACTCTCTAAGCTTGGTTGTTTTCTTGCAGACATTTCATTACCAGGCTAGGTAACATCATAAGTGCTAGATGACGTTACCTATTTTAATAATGAAATATCAGCAAGAAAATACCCAAGTTCAGAGAGCACCAGTGACCCCACAGTTCACCCCTGAGCCACAAATATTCTCTTCTGTCTGTTCTTTCCTCTTTGTCAAATAACAGCAATTGTTTCCAGAATTAAGGTACATTGTCTAAAATAACTTAGCCTGTCTTTTTCAGTTCCATGTGATCTGGAAAATATTCTTAACCTTCAGTGTCAATTTTAAACTTCTATTTACATTCTATAATTCAGACACTTTAAAGTTCTGATTTTAAACCCTTGATTTATTCTCCCTGTTAGGGGCAATAGACAATTTATTGCTCTCTTTACATCAGTGGTACTGCTATTCTTTCCTTTTTTCTGTGGGATCAAGAAATCTTTGGCAGCTTGCGAGGAAGAAAGACTTATCACAAATTTTACAACATCTAAGTTAGATCTTCTCAGAAAAAATATTCATTACAAGTGGCAGATTATTGGACATATTAATGTCTAAATAAGGAACAAATGAGACAATACAAATATCTGGTCCAGTGGTGGAATTCAATTTTTTTTACTACCAGTTCTATCGGCGTGGCTTGGTGGGCATGGCTGGGAGGTCATGTGACTGGGTAGGCAGTTTCTGTAAGCAGGGCAATAAAGATTAGGCTAGAAACAACAGCAGAATATTTTTCCTGCCTTCTTTACAGGATTAACCCTGTAAAGTGGGGAAAAAAAGAGATTTTTTTCTAACAACCAGTTCTCCGAACTGCTTAGAAAATTTACTACCAGTTCTAGTGAACCTGCTGAATTTCACCTCTGATTTGGTCATACAATTTCAGGACATAAGCTCACAGATCAGGCTATAGAAAATGGTCAGAAATCATCATCTGTCATTTTAAGCGTTTTCTACTGAATAGAAAGCCAAACTATACTCTTGGTCTAATTGGGCTTTTCAGGGAAAAACAATTGCACAGCTTTCATATGGCACGCAGGTCTATACCTATAAAGATTTCTATTATTTTGAGAGGTTTTCTGGGAGGGACTTCTAGATGTGTCCCAAATGTTGTTCTATGTACTTAATCTGGTCTGATTTCCATAGAAGCCCAGTTTTGGTAAAGTAGATTTGGACACTGATAAAATCTGTTATAGTCCTCTTATTTGAGCCCTTAACCTTGTTGATAAGCTCTCTGGAAAGAAAACTAATGGGACATTGATTCTCACTGTCTTCTGTAGCATCTAAAGATCAAATAAACTATAAAATGTGTTTGGGTCACTGATAAATAAAACAATTTTAGCAAAATAGCCTAGTTCTGTGTGATTGAAAAGTTATCAAAATTTCTGCTCTGGTTTATTATCTTTTCAAGGACTTCCCTCCAATATACTAATGTGTAGTTTTATTAGCCAAGCTAAATGTTGCAAGATAAGATTTGTAGATATCACACATTCCGAAGGGCTATACTCTTGTCTCTCAAGATCTGTTGAGTCAGTGATGCACATTTTATTAGTTTGTTCCTTCTGTAAAGATTCTCAACATCTAGTAATAACATCTCTTTTAAGTAACTTCCCAGGCAGATCTAATTCATTTTATGTCTTTTTTTTTAAAAAAACACACCAAATCCAAACATTATTTATAAAGTAGCAAAATTGGTTTCTGGAACTATGCTTACTAGGAACCAGATGGTATCACAGATGATGAAGATTGATCCATAAATTTAAGTCAAAACATACTGTATTTTAAATTGCACAATTTTCTTCCATAGCTGCTCTTCAGCAATGGGACCCATTAGTGTTGTTTTCTCTCAACAGGGTGTGTCAGCTATTTCTCAACTTCCAGCAACAACTCAGGGCTTCAAAATAAGGATTACCCACCCACCCAAAATACACTCCAACACATTCTAATAAAATCTAGTACTCAGATCTTTCCAAAGAAAAGCCTTGAGCCACAGCATGACAAAACACCCCTTTGCAAAATGGGTCTTCCTCATCCATGATTTAATATTGTAGGAGGGAGCAGACCTGACATGTATTATTATTATTATTCTTTCAACTGTTCCCATTAGGGGTCGCCACAGCGAATCATCTGACATGTATTACTGAGGCAAAAAATGGGAGGAGAGAGTAGCATTCTCCTCTTGGAAATTTGCCCAACTATATTTTGAGTTTAGTTCCAGCTATGTTTCCTGGATAGGGGAGAAGGGATGTCATCATCTGCTGGCATTCAGAAGTGCTACCCTCTAAATAGCAAGATATATTATTTATACATTTGGTCCCGATTATTGGATTGGTGGTGGACCTTCCCTGAATGATGTACTGGGGGACTTCATCCTGCTTTCATTTGAGCAGAAGGTGCTTAAGACCCTCATGACAACCGTGGGCCTCTTCCAATTTTTGGAGGGGCCAACTCAATTGAAAAGAGATGTAATAGATTTGTTCTCAGTTTGGGAACAGATGGAACATCATCCAAAAGCAGTGGGCATTGAATTTCACTCTTTGTCAGGTCTTGTCAGATCACTCTCTGATTGCTATGGAATTTGGCTGAGTGAAGCTTTCATTGAATCCAACAATCTTATTCAATTTTGGAACTGCCTCTCACCATCTGTTTTTAGGAAAGGCTGTGGAGAAACTGAATCAGAGAGCTCTAGAGGAAGTAGAATATTTGAACTGTTGGGAATCAGGGTTCAAGCCAGAAAATTGCATTTGTTGTGCTTGTTGATGATCTGTGAAGAATGGAGCAATGCATCCATCCTCCTTGATCTCCTTGTGGCTTTTGATACTATTAAATATAATATCCTTTTGGACTGCCACTGAGGGATTTAAGTGGAGAGCACTGATAGATTTGTTGGACTGGAAGTTAATTTGCATGAGACTAAAACTCTGATATTTATGCCTCAAATGAAGATAAAGTACTGATATATAAAGGACTTATTAAGAGAATAGTGGCTTTTTCATATGTACATTGGTATTTGATTGGGGACTGGAATGGAGTGATCTTCTGAAAAAATATTAAAATATTTTTAAATATTGAACTTGCTACAGTTTATGCATTTTATTACTTAAACAAGTAATCTTTCCACAATATTTTCTGAAAAAAATATTACAATATGAAAAGTTTTCTTTGTTTTGATGGGCAATTTAGGGCTTGTTGATATATGGAGAGAGGGGAAAAAGGCAATTCAACAGATTACACAACTTTTCTCAAAGACATATTCTTTTCAAGAATAGATCTGATTTCAAAGAATTTAGCTACTAAATTTTCTAAACTAGACTATTACTCTTTGGTAATAAAGACTTTTTTGGATCATATATTGGATCTTTTATAAGTGAAATGCCTGTGAGTTTCACTTATAAAAAGAAATTGTGTTCTTTTAGATGGAGACTAAATGAAATATTTGCTGTAAAAAGAAGCAGTCATGGGTGATTGTAAAAATAAATTAAAATATCTTTTTGAAAATAATATAAATAAAGGTTTTGCTTTAAGAATAGTTTGGAACACAAGTAAAGATTTTATTAGAGTGATAGTGAATTTCAAAAAGAAGAGTCAAGAGAAAATACAAGCTACTGTGGATGAGTTAAAGAGAAAAGAAATAAAGAAATTTCCAGAGAAGATAAGTATTTCTCAACAAATTAAGCTTCTACAATGTAAGCTTCTTCTGTGTTAAAAGTAAAAGAAATTGAAATAAAAATGAACTATGTGAAGCAAAAAACCTTTGAGTTTGCAAACGAACCAAGGAAGTGGATGGCATATAATATTATGAAAAGTAAAAGAAAAGAAAATGATATTGAAATTATAAGAGGCATGTAGTCTGTTAACAGTGTGGCTATGCAAAAAGCATTTTATCAAAATTATTCCAACTTATATAAAGGAAGTGACATCTCTCCAGAGAAAATAGATTAATACCTAAAGAAATAAAATTTACCAAGGATTACAGAGGGATAGAAACAGATTATAACTAGACCTATACCAATAAGGGAAGCTATAAAAAAAATTAAACCAGAAAAGTGCCTGGACCAAGCGGATTATCAGGTTTCTATTATAAATGTTATAAGGATGAATTTTTATAACCTTTATAAAATATAATGAACTTTATTTTACAGGGAAGATGCCAGAGAGTTGGAAAAAGGCCAATATAGACTAATACCTAAAGAGGGGCAAGATTTGACTTTAACAAGATTATAGATCAATATCATTATTGAATAAAGACTGCAAGTTGTTTACAACAATTCTAGAAGATAGGCTAAAAATAATTTTGCAAGAATTTATTTATAACGATCTACAGTATGTGGGTTTTTACCTAAAAAGCAGTTAAGAACAATATTAGAAATGTGTTGGAGATTTTGGAATATTTGGAACAACATAATAAAAAGCAAGCGGCATTGATTTTCTCAAGTGCAAAAAAGACCCTTGACAATTTGAACTGGACTTTTTTGTTCAAAGTTTTGGATGAATTTTGAAGAGAATTTTATAAAAGGAATTGATTTATACTTTACAGAAAGCACAAATAATTGTTAATGGAGATCTAACAAAGCCCTGTGAGGTACAAAAAGGAACAAGTCAGGAATGCTCATTTTCTATTGCTTATTTTGGTTCTTTGAAATACTGAATATAGAGAAGATAATAGGGTAGTAGGTATAAATATTTTTTTAAAAAGAAACACATAGATTACCAGCAAGTGCTTTTGCAGATGACTTCATGTTGGTTTTGGAGTTGGTTCATTAGCAGATCAATAAACAGAAGGAAAAGATGTTAACAAAACATAAAAATAGAGGATCAAATTTTATAAATAAATGAGTTTTATAAATAAACAAACAAATATACCGTAGTATCACTATGCTAAATATGAATTATACCTGTATGTTGTTTCAAAGTGACTATGTTAAGAAATGGAATGAAGAAAAGACATGTTAAGATGGGAGCAACTGCAGTTGTCATTGCTGGGAAGAATTTCTGTGACAAAAGAGAATGTCTTGCCTCAAATGATGCTTTTATTTCAGATAATATGTGTTTTGTCAAATGATGTACCATTTAAACAGTGGCAAAAGAATATTCTAAGTTTGCATGCCAGCAAGGGGGTGGGGAAACTACATGTTAAATATAAGATGTTACAAGAGGAAAGGAAAGATGAGGATTTTGTTTACCTAATTTGATCCTTTATATAGAATTTAGGCTTTAAAAATTCTTTATTGTTAGCTACCTAGAACTTCTGGGACTGTGTGGCATAGAACTATAGGAATATTTATGATGCAACTGTAAGGTAGCTCATCAAATAATTCTGGGTAGCAAACAAGTAGAAGAACAGTAATAGGCACATAAAACAATAGAAAAACAAACATGTCCCCAATCAACTAAAGCAAAACCACAAACTAGATCCCATTAACATCCTGACCTTAAGGCATTTGGGGAAAGCCAGGTTTTTAGACTTTCAGAAAAACTAGCATGATCAGATCAAGTCAAGTCAAGTCAAGTAGGTTTTATTGTCATTTCAACAATATACAGTGCAGTACACAGTGAAATGAAACGACGTTTCCCCAGGACCAAGGTGCTACATCAGACAACATAGATACAAAAGAAAAACAGGACACAGAACTACACATAGCTCTAAATCTAAGATCTTAGAGAGAGAAAAAGCTAAATACACAAGTATTTATGGTTCCAGTTTCTTTGTATTGAGGAGTCTGATGGCTTGTGAAAAGAAACTGTTACACAGTCTGTTTGTGCGGGCCCGAAATTTATCTGAATTTTAAAGGGAAGGTTATTCCACAGGGCAGGCATTGTGGCAGAAAAATAAATAAATAATCTCATACTCATGCTTAATATTGTTTATTAAATTTTGTAGAAATTTGGAATCAAATTTGAAAAGAATTGTCTACATCCTTAATAACCAAAGATCATCCTCAGATGCTTTCTTCAGTTATCAAGTACTGTATAACGATCAGGGGTTTTTCAGTGATGGGCCATACTTTCTATGGAAGAACTCTTAATCACTTTTGTTTTTCAAATGAAACAGAAGAATTCTGCTTTTCACTCTTTGTCCCTTTATCTAATCCAGTTTTCTAGACTAGTGATTAAACAACCATTGGGCTTCTGGCAATATAAAATTGAATAAATTAATCATGACTTTAGTTTTCCTGGAAAATGTGAAATGATAATATTTTGCCATTTCCATTTCATTAAAAATATAAGTTGTGAGATTTCTTCTAAATGCCAGGATAGAAGTATATTAATCAATAAGTATAATGAATATGTAAAAATGTAAATTCATAGCTTTTTCAAAGTGTGAAACAAAGGAAAATCCTTAACCATCCTGTTAGTATCATCGTACTTGCTTATTATTTGACACAATGAAAATATGAGATACAGACAACTAAAAATAATGATTCCAGGTAATTCTAAGAAGCATCTGCAATAAAAATATGGTAGTTATGCCTTCCAACCTAAATTATGACATAAAAATCTTGGGAATTCTTCCCAAGATTAGAATTTTGAAGTGTTAGCAAACATTAATGAGATACTAGTATTTTGGAGTATATTTAAAATTACCTTTTAGGAGTAAATTTAGGTTCCATTTACATTAGCAAAAAAATAAAAACAGAAGCAAAAAAATGACTGAATGCTCAAATGACATCATCAAAATATTCATAGTTGGGTACTGGTAGTCTTTAGCAAATCATTTTGAAAAAGTTAGCTTGTATAGGAAGCTATAATAGATCTATAATTCATAACAATGCATTTGTTCTACTAGATTTATTAGTGCTCTAAGACTATACAATAAGGATGCTATGTTATTAAATTAAAAACATATCTTTATCTTCAATTTTATTTCATATATACCTTTGAATCATTACTTATTCCTGGACTAATCCATGCATTATTTTAATGTATTCAAAAGTGGTTTGACCTTGTCTTCCTTCTTTTTAATATTTTTTTTATTTTTTAAAAAATATTTTTAACATAAAAATCCTTGTGTGAACAGCATGTTGCCGGGTGTCATTCATTTTTATACAAACAAAATCATATTGAACACATTTAATACAATTGCTTCTTTTATTTGATTAATCAAATTTTCATTTTATCCATATTAACGCCAATCCCTATTTTCTACATATTCTTCCTTTTATTGCAAATAAAGTCTTGCTCCTCTCAATTAATTTTGCCTCTTTATAATAGTCTAATACCAATAATAAAAATAACACACTTTTATCCCATTGTAATCATTCTATTACTTATGTAACATTAACCATATGCATTACCCTACATATGTTATGATGATCTAATAATAAAATTCATATTCATATTGCAATCTTTTTAATTTCCAACATTACCTAATATCATTTCTAATATCCTTAATCACACACATTACATTTCATAGACTCTATAAATCTAACAATATTATACATATTCATTTTAATTTACAATTTTTCTTTATTCAATTCTTAATTTTTTTCTAATAATGCTAATAAAGATAACATACTTTTATCACATTGTAATCATCCCTCCATTACTTATATAACATTGTTAATCATATGCATCACCCTTCACATATTATAAAAGTCTAATAATGAAATCCATACTCATATTACAGTCTTGTTTAATTTCCAATGTTACACAATGTCATTTTTATATTTATCAACAATTTCTAATATCCTTAATCATACACATTGTATTTCACAGACTCTGTAAATCTAACAGTATTATGCATATTAATTTTAATTTACAAATTTTCTATATTCATTTCTTAATTATACTTTCACCTCTGAAATCAAATTTCATATTTTATTTCACCCTTCATCCTTCTATCTAAATTCCTTTTTTAAAAAC
>JANHFJ010006136.1:230229-244387 GCA_032468195.1 Cerberus rynchops
ACATCACGACAACAATGTGACGATGCAAGTTTGACACCCCTGATCTAGAACTTTAAAAGTCTATATTTATAGTATTATTCATTATCTGAAGCTTTAGAATACTTTTCAAAGGCAAGTCTATGTGGAACACCTTAAGGAAGCATAAATAGAAAGTAAAGCACTGATCACTATTATTAGGCTAATGCTGCTGTGCAATTTTTTATATAATTATTTGGAAATAATGACATTTAATCCTAAATATCAATAAAATTATAGGGTATTAATTTATGAGATAACCTTAATCTAATTAATTCAATTAATATGTTAATCTACTAAATGTTTTGGTATTGAAGGAAAAGATAAGTCAGATATTGGTTCTGTTTCAGTTTTATTTCCATACTTGCAGGATCATCTGCTTTAAAAGTTTCCTGACATAAATCAACACAAAATGATTATCCCTTGTTGTTCAGGATAGAATGGTATCACAAGTGTCATGGCAACCTATAAACATTCCATCTTCTGTTAGACTTTGATGACAATTTCTGGCATTGTAGCAAAAGAGTAAAAATCAGTTTTGCCTGCTTAGAAAGATTAATATTTTTAACAGTGAACCCAGCTTCCTTTGAAAGCACAAATTATTTATCTTGTATGGCACCTAAATCTTTAGTGAAATCTGATTCATGATATTTATGTTAACACGTTTGTCTTATTTTGTTTTCTTGTTTATCTTATGTACAAGACATATAAACCAGTAATATCCATGGAGGATAGGGTCAAAAAATAGTGGTCAAGGCACACAGTTAGAAACTTACCCATATGTACAGTACATGCATGCAACCTTGCTGCTGACAGAAACTATTTAAAATTACATTATGATCTGGAAAATAAATGTTATCTCTTGGAGTACTGGCCACTATCCTTAATATTTGCAGTTTCAAGACATAAAATAAGATGTCTGGGGCGGGGGAGGGCAGACAAAAAGGAGGTAAATTTATAAGATAAATTGTTTTAGCTTTTTGTACTTTGCAGAAAATAGAAGAAGTGTATAAACATTATGTGTAGCATCACTTCCCATAGTAATTTTCTTATACTTTTAATTTATTTTTAAATTTAAACTGTATCTCAGATTTTAAAAAATACTGTATTTATCCAATAAGACAAATAATTTTATTTACACAAAAAAAGTTGCAAAGTGGATAGATAGCTGATAAGTATATAGAATATTCTATTGAGGACAGCTGAATAAGATATAGTGCACACAGCTGAAGACAACCTACCTCAGCTGAAAAACATGGATCGCTCTGTCTGAAAAGAACTATTCTTCTAAGGATGGCTTTCTTGTGAATTTTGACCCTTTCTCAAGCACAGCTTCTCCCCTTCCCTTTCCTTTATTATGCCTGTTTACACTGTGTGATGATTGCCACTTTTGACTTTAATATCTGGGATGGGTAAGATTTAAAATCCTGACCTTACAAAAGGCTGCAGGAGGCAGTTGGTAATGCTATTAAAGACTGGGCGTTGCTGAATTTCTTTCACTTAAGTTTTAACAGATTTTAAGGACAGGAATGTGAGTTGAAGGTTTCCCAAGGTTAAACTGCTCCCATTTATTCCTGGAAACTCATACAAAATTGCAGATTAATTGGATAGAAAGCACAGTATTTGCTTTTATTTCTAATTATTTTATAAGTAAACAAAGATAATTAGTTTTTAGGCACTGATGTCTTTAATAGTGGTTCTTTGATGTATATAAATGAACTTTATTTTACTGTATGATCATCTGATTTTAAGTAATCTTTTATTTTTTACCTTTTTCTCTAGGGATAAGAGAAAATTGCTATGGAATTAAAAATTGGGGAAAATGCAAAGCTATTCAATTTAATAAACCAACAAATAAAGAATCAACTTTGACGCAGGTACATAATGCTGTTTCAATTCAATCTTCTAATTAGTGAAGAGTATACAAGGATATTTTGAAAATGAATATTTATATGTCTACAGCATGTTGATCTTTGCTTTGTGTTTATTCAGAATTCACTTATTAGCAGAAAAATATAAACTGATGGCTAAAATATTACTATTTTGTTTGCAACATTTGTTAGTTCATATACTTAGAAAAGTCTTCTGCATCTTTAAAGAAAAATGCTTTCTTGAAAAGCATTCTTGGTCCAAGGTTAGGTGTCAGGAAACTTGGCAGGTTTTTTTCAGAATATGGATTACATTTCAGAAAACGTAAGTCCATGGGGCTTACCATATTTCATAGAAGTTGCTGTAGTGCACCTGATAAATGCCAAATATTTTATTTGACCTTAGAATGTTACTAACTTCTCAAGGCTTTTTATGATGTAATTTTAGAGCTGAGTCCCATGGCCAAGAATCTGTATTATGCGGGATAAAACACTATGTCATTATGCACTATAATGGCCTATATGATACTATATAGTGTAATGAAACTCCTATAATAGTATAATAAAAAGTGCATAAAATCCATCTGGTAGAATTAGGCCTCTCCTCTCCCCACAGAGTTAATAGGAACCCATGGAATCAATGAAACAAGAGAGGAGAAACAAACCAACACTGCTTCTTCATGTAGATGGGTCTTTTCTCCTATCCATAGAGACTATTATAAGGAGACCCAAAGGTGCTTTTTCAGGAGGCAACTGGACTTTCTTGGGGTTTTTTTTTTGAAGACATTTCACTTCTCATCCAAGAAGCTTCTTCAGCTCTGACAGGACAGTGAGGAATGGAAGGATTTATATTCCTTGCAGACAGCTGGTCATTTGTATTCTTTTACTGCTCACATGCAAGTTGTTAGGACAAGCTTGTTCCCTAAAAACTGGGAGAAGGGGTTTTAAAACATTACTCAGATTAAATAATTTGTAGTAGGGCAACTGCACCACTTTTTTTAAAGCCACCAAACAGTGAGAGATTATCCTTATGATGAGTTTGCTGCTCTCTTTTTTGCCTCAAAGCCTTTCAGGATGGGAATCTTTATGGGCCCACTCTTAACATAATGGCCAAAACAACTATTGTTTATTGTAAAAATGCTGACAGACAACAGGCAGTATAAATAGTTTGACAAAATAAAGTAACTAAACATGCAGTGACAAACGTGGGTGGACAGGATATCAGCTTTTTACTCTTGTGTTCTTCAAGTAATATTTTTTAAGAATCGTAGTCGAATGGCAACATTTGTTTTAGTACTTGTTTTCTTAACTTGTGCTGAGTGTGTGAGTTTTGAAGCAGTGATTTGCTGGCAATATCAGAGGAGGTATTGATGAGACAGTAAAACACCCACACAATTTTCTTGGCAAAAATACAAAATAGGTTGCCACTGCCTTCTTCCAGGAATTGGAGAGAAAGAGAGTGAAAAAAAAATGCTTTCCAATCTAGCCTATGGTCCTGGAATTTCTATTTATGTTTTAACTAGGCCTGATTTGTTTTTGAGTCAGGATGAAATTAGTTCTATGTTATTTGCTGAGATTGCTAATAAGATTGCCTCTGAGTAGAGAAGATGATAACAGTGGGCCATTTCTGCATGATGTTGATTCAATAATTGCATAGTACAGAGACTGAAAATATTATCCTACTTTTACTGCTACCTTATAACTTCTGTCTATAAGTCTATTGTCATTCTGCTGCATTGATAGTACAGGGTCATTATGGGCGACATAGATGGCACATCAACCCTTCAAAAAGAGAAACCCATGACAATTCAAAGTTTTGCCACTGCCGCTCTGGATTATCTTACTGTATGGGGAATTCTTCACTTCCAACATTAGATCTCAGAATGAATTGTACATATATAGTCGCGTAAATACATTTTCTGTGTGGCTTAATCACTAACATTTCTTGTAGGTAATGCATTATTTGTATATGTGCCTCTACCAAGTGACAAGTAAAAAAACTCTATTTAAATAAAATTCTAAACTAAAAGAAGAGGAAGAATTATAACATGCCTACCTTCATGGTCTGTTGGGAAAATAAATTTTTAATTGCTTTCCTAAAATCTAGCAGGGTTAGGCAGTATACAGGTAGTCCTCAAGTTATGACCATAATAGAGCCTGCCCATTATGGTTACATGATGGTTATTAAGTGGGGCACCTGCATGGTCACCTCCAATCTCCACTCTCCCCAGTGCAAACATTGACTGTATTGATCATTAAGCAAAGCATGGGCTATCTCAGGGGTAGGGCAGACCCTGGGAGACCTAGAGCAGGTCCAGGCTTCCCTACACCTGGCTTGCCAAGTCCTTCCCCACCCCCTGAGGCACTCTATGCTCTATTTCATGCCCCTCGGGGTCCCCACAGGCCTTGGGCCTGCTTCAGCCCACCCCACAACATCCCATAGGCTGTGGGCTTGCTTCCCACTCAGCCATTCAACCACCTAAGGGAACCTCAAGCTTGCTACAAAAGCTACCACCAAACACAAAGCTGTTGCAATTGGCAGGCTTTGGACCTACTTCACACTCAACCACTCAGAGACTTGCAGGACTCACTCAGCCTGTTACTCAACCTGTTCCTTCAGGGCCCAGCAGCACGCAACTTAACCTTTCTTGATTTTTAAGCTTGAGAGACAGGTACCTGGCCAATGTGATGCAAAATTCAGCTTTTTCACAGAGGTAGCTTTGTGGCAACCTTGTGCTATTCTGCAAGCAGATGGTAAACCTGTGTAGGGGATCTATTTTTAAGGGGCTCCATGTTTCTTTTCTTAAATAGGGAAAATGTTAGAAGCTACCTGTGCAGTAGCACATACATGTCCTGGGTATAGAATATAAAATGTGCATGAAAATCACAAGTATATACAAATAAAATTGACTTTATTATTGCTAAAAGGAGATGGACCAGCTCCAAGTTAATGTAAATAAACAGACTAGGAAGAGTTTTTGTGCCTTTAAACTTCGACGTTGGAAGAGATTCCTTAGAATACAGTGGACAGGCAAGAACACGGATGGATCATTGAACAAATCAATCGAGAGTTCTCACCTGAAGTACAAATGACCAAGCTCAAATTAGCCTATTTTAGACACATGTTTAACAATGGTTAACAATAAACAAATGGGAAATAATTTGTCAACCTGAATTATGGCATTTATTGCAGGACAGTCAGATTAAGCAATCTGCCTTCCAGGTTGGTTAACTTTGCAGAAAAAACAGTTCTAATTTTCTTTTCATAAGAAATCCTGCTTGCTTTAGATCTCACTTCAAAAAGTTTGTTATGCCATAATGACATTTCTTGTCCACACTGGGTAATAGAAAAAAAACCCACAATGAACTCAGAACCAAT
The DNA here is from genome assembly GCA_032468195.1 of Cerberus rynchops. Lineage (NCBI taxonomy): Eukaryota > Metazoa > Chordata > Lepidosauria > Squamata > Homalopsidae > Cerberus > Cerberus rynchops. Next base: position 235,492 of record JANHFJ010006136.1, read on the forward strand.
GAGCCTTCTTATTCAGGCGCATTACACATACGCAGCAGGATTTGCTGCTGCCTTTTTCCACATGTCTCTTTCCTTGATTGCACAGCATCACATTTAAATGCTGTATTGCATGCTGATTTCTTTGAAGAGGTAAGCTTAGAAGAATCTCTACAATTTGCTAAGGAAAAGATGGTAATATTCATGAAGAAGAAATCAATCCCCTGTTGAATATGTTTTTTCTTACTTTAGTTCTCTAGGGATCATAGTAGCCCCCGGGCATAACCCACTGAGGAATTCTAAGAACAAGTCATAACAGAGTAAATTGGGATGACCTCATTTTTTCACTGGATTGTACTATATGGGAGAAAATTGCAGCTGTATAATTCAACATGAGAATATTCCATTTTTTCCTCACTTTATCTGGCTGTTATATAGAACAGAAGTGTATTCTCATTCTAAGATTTCTTATTCAAAAAAATTCTTCACAACCAATTTTTCTTCAGCAAATTTCTGACTAATCCAGCAGTCAAGATTTTATGATCTCTACTTGCCACACAGTGGTATTTCATTTTATTTGGCCTTTTTCTTATAACTTTATGTAATTCTATGGTTTTTGCACTTTTATGTTTAATGGTGGTGCTGTGGTGCTCTGTTGATGTGTTAGCAAAGTTATTTTCTGTGAACCTTTCAATGCAGGTAGTCCTCAATTTATGACTACAGTTGAGCCCAAAATTTATGTTGCTAAGCAGGACAGTTAAAGTGAGTTTTGTCCCATTTTGCAGCATTTCTTGCCACAGTTGTTATGTGAATCACTACAGTTGTTCATAACATAACTGTAAAGTGAATCTGGCTTCCTCTTTGACTTTGTTTATCAGAAGGTCTCAAAAGATGATTGATCACATGACACCAGGACACTGCAGCCATCATAAATATGAATCAGTTGCCAAGCACCTGAATTTTGATTATGAGATCATGGGAATGCTGCAACTGTAGTAAGTCTGAAAAACAATCAGTCATTTTTTCAGTGCCATTGTAACTTTAAATGGTCACTAAATGAACTATTGTAAGTCACGGACTACCTGTAACTATTGAACTAGATAGTCTCTTAAATGGGCAGTCCAGAGGTGAAATTCAGCAGCTTCTATCAGGTTCACTAGAACTGGTAGTAAATTCTCTAAGCAGTTCAGAGAACTGGTTGTTAGAAGAAATTTCCTTGTGTTTTTTTCCACTTTACATTAGGGTTAATCCTGTAAGGAAGGCAGGAAAAAAACATTCTGGTGTTGTTTCTAGCCTAATCTTTATTGCTCTGCTTACAGAAACTGCCCACCCGGTCACATGAGCCCACCAGCCACACCCACCAAGCCACGCCCACAGAACCAGTAGTAAAAAAATTTGAATTCCACCACTGGAGCAATCACATCTCCATATCTGCCTACATCCAAAAGTTTGTTCCAAAAGTTTGCTCTAACTAGGAGTGTCATATCATCTTTAATTAGTGGGTTCTTTAATGTAACAGCATATTTTTATGACTCATGAGAAAGCTTGAAAAACATTGGATTACGGTACTTTAAAAATTAGTAGAGACATTCTGTACTTATATGGGATCTGAAGCACTTCTTTGAAGAAGCTTGTTGGATGAGGAGCAAAATGTCTTCAAAGAAAAACCAGAAATTCCAGTTGCCTCTTGAAAAAGGCACATATGGGATTGCTGTTGTAGAAATTTTAATTTACACTCTATAAAAAGAATTATTCAATTTGACTTTGTATTAATCCTAGCTGGATGAAATTTTATGTTATACCCAGTTAACTATTTTTCATCATAAGCCAAATTTGTGCAGCATATGAAAATACAGAAAAATACAGAAAATAGTTCTAAAGTAATTGCTTTATTTAAAGGAAATCAGATTAGTCAAGCATGGTGGTTTTCATAGTCAGAAAACTGATTTTAAATCATGTTGAAAAGGTTTGAGGCATATATCCACATTCTCATCATTTGTGTTACCGAGATGTGATAAACAATAAAGGATCTATATATTTTTACAAGCACAATAGAAGAATTGTATCTCTTTCTTCCTCTGTGAGTCATTCTTGATGCTTTTATGCATTGAACCAGCTTCCACAAAAATGCTGCATAGAAAATAGCAGCCCACCTACATACGTAATTCATTTTGCAAGGCACTTGAAGCTGTAAGTGCTTAAAGTGCTTTAATATTGCAGTACATTGGCATGAAAACACAGGGTGGTATAGAATATAATCTGCAATTGACAGTTACTATTGGCATTTACATTGTTAAACAAACACAGGGCTGCATATCCAACTGAACGAATCAATTAATCATTCAAAATAACAGTTCCATAAAATGTGTAATTTGCACATAAAATTGTAATTTCATTCTTCCTTTCACAAGCCTCTGTAAGTGGGTTTTGCACATTTCTGTTTTAGAAATTACTTAAGAAATAAAACGAATTTTTGGGGGAAGAAATATATAATGAGGCACAATGTATAGATTTTATCATAATTTTTTCCTATATAGTTTTTTTTTCTGTATGCATTTTTTCCTCTGTGTTTCCAGTTTATAGCATGTTATTTATTTGGATATTTTCCTCTGCAGGGCTCCCTTCCATTACAAAATGAAAAAATGATTTCATCTATTCTCATTTCACAGACGATTGATGAAAATAAATCAAGAGAAAATAAGACTGCTTTCCTTATGCCGTCTGTAATCACCCAATCTGATGTTTATCACATGAACCAATCTTTGGCTAATCATAACTCAGTCAACATTAATACAGCATTCATATTTCTTCCAAGAAAATTAGGGCTTCAGACAACTTCAGAAGACAATGTATTTAATAGCAAAGGAGAGAAACCATGGCATAACCAGAAGAAAGGTTTTGCTTCCATTACAATCACTGCTAAGCGAGTTGTTCCACCTTCAAACAATAAAATTCAGGGAAATACGTTTGACCCTTCTTGCTTGGAACGCCAGGAAAATAAAATGCTAATAACAACGGTTCCCACTTCAGATATAACTGGCTTATGTAAATTCTCCGAATCTCTGCGTTCTCAAGCAAATGACCAAAATCGAACTGTCAGTGAAATAAAGGTTTCTGATTCTTGTCTGTGGAACTGCAAGAGGAAATCTGATTGGATTTCTAGCCCCCCAAAGAGAATGATCCCCTCGGATAACACCCATAAGAAGCAGACACCTCTTTCTTTCACATCAAGTGTTCACCTCACCATTTCCCAACAGTGTCCAAAAACAATATATTATATAGACAAGTCTCTTTTGGTACCTGTTGATCAACTTCAGACTAATACTCAAAAAATGCATCGGTCAGTAGTGTCTTTTAATATAAATTGCAGTTCTCAAAATACAACACCAGATGGAGTGGATAGTTTAGCTAATGGGAAGTTAATCACAAAAGCTCTTAAATTCCCAGAGGATCATAAGACGTCATTCAAAGCAATTTGGAATGCAGATCTCAAAGATATCTACTTGGATAAAAAACAGAGACTGGAAATTGAAACTTTAGGAACCGAAGATTTCTGGAAAAATACCCCTCAATCTGAAACTCTGTCAATTCTGGCCAGCCCTCAGGAAGTTGATAGTTTAAGTCAAATAAAGAACAATGATATACCTTCAAGTGATAATCCCATGACATTATCTGGTTACATCCCTCATTGGACTCATTATGAAGGTAAGTAGGTTAAAGAGATCCTAATGTAACTATGAGATATCAAAGGCTGGCTAAAGATCTGTTTACGGGTTTATTGTGGCAGAGGCTAGTTTGTTTTTTTTTACAGTTTCTCCCAAGAAAATAAACATTACAGGGTTATGAAAGGTACAAGGTATTTTTGGAATCTTGTCCATCCTCTGGTTCCATGAAGAAATAAACATCTCTGATAGGTGGTTCTCCTTTATCTGATAACCTCCAGCAAAAGTGAATTCACTGTTGGCCACCTTATTTACAGCTTAAAAGGTCTTTCCATCTGGAAATTTTTTCTAATGTTCAGTTTGAAACTCCTTTTAATTTCAACTTGATTGATTCTCCCTTGGAATCTAGATTACTTATCATCCTGGAAGCTTTCTTTTGAACTCACTCTAGCTTCTCAATGTTCTTTTTAAAATGCAGTGCCCAGAATTGAAAATGCTACTCTACATGGGGTATAATAAATGCAGAGTACAAAGAACCAATTGCTTTTGTTAATGCAGCCCACTGGTTTTATTTGCTTGGATATTATGAATCCAAGAGCCATTCAGGAAATCTTACGTATGTGATTTATTGATTCATTAATATTCCAACATAGCCTTTATTTGAGATTTTTCCCCCCTATTTACAATACTGGGGTGCCCAACTGTACAGGTAGTCCTTGACTTACAACCACAATTGAGCCCAAAATTTCTGTTGCTAAGTGAAACATTTGTTAAGCAAGCCCCATTTTATGACCTTGCCAGATGTTAAGTGAATCACTACAGTTGTTAATAATATGGATATGAAGTGTTTCTGGCTTCCCCATTGACTTTGCTTCTCAGAGGTCGCAAAGGGTCATCACATGACACCTAGGACACTGCAACTATCATAAATATGAATCATTCAAGCATCCGAATGTTGATCACATAACCATGGGGATGATGCAATGGTTGCAAGTGGGAAAAACAGTCATAAATCTGTTTTTTCAATGCTGTTGTAACTTCGAACAGACACCAAACAAATGGTTGTAAGTTGGGGACTGTGTGTAAAAGGGAGTAGGTTCCCAGAATCAAAGCACTGAAATATAAAGCGGTCCTAATGTTATTATGGAAGGTCTATTGATGCAAAAACAAGTCATGTAGCTACAGCTGCTAAAGCAGCAATTGGTGAGGAATAATCATTCTAAAAGAATGTTCCCATGCCCAGACAAAGTTTTGTATAATTGTATGTGGGAATGATCTTGGGAGACAGGAAGGAGACTTGCAGATTAGACAACCATCATGCAAAAGCTATCCCAATCCACAGAAGCAGAGGGAAATGTTTTTTGGAGAGTAAGAGTAAAGGAGAGAGGCTTGCAAGATTGATATTAGCTCTTTGAGATAGTCCAGAAAAGAAGCACCCCAGTGAATATTAGCTCTATTTCTATTGCAAATATATGTTAACAGAATCTTTCAACTCCTCTCCTTTTTTACTTTCATTCTCCAGAAAACTAGAAAGGATCCCTTCTGAAACATTTCCTATGCCCCCCTCTGTTTCTGTGGACTGAGATATCACTTGCATGAAGGTTTTCTAGTGTGTGGTTTTTTTCCTCCAAGGTCATTCCCACATACCACTACACTTGTGCAGAACAATGACCGCCTGCATTCTTCCTGCCCAGTCAAAATTGGCTCTAAAGAGTTGGGGAATTTAATAGAAATGTATAATTGCATACAAAAATAAATGAACAATCAACAAAATGTGTCACAGAGCATGAGAGGCCCATATTCAGTGTTGAAATGGGGTTTCAATATTTGGGGTACTCTAATATGTCATGATCCAGGCTGAAGCACTCTATAATGTGTTTACATTTTGCATCCGCTCATGCTCCCTTTAGCTATTTTCCCATCTGAAAGTCAACGTTAGCCAAAGTTGCTTAGATTTCCCGTGGCTGTGATATCTCTGTCTATATACCACTAAAACACTTGTGTCTTTAACCTTTAACTGTGCGAAATGGTGCACATGTAGGGCAAAATCGAGGTATCTCAAATGGGCTAATTTATATAATACATCCAGAATCTGTGACTCTGGTCTCCCATGGATTGAAATTTGGGAAATGTTGTCAAGCATTTTATGTCACAAAAAATGATCATGACAAAAAGGCATAAAACATTTCCTGTGATCAGCTCCTGATGCTGGACAATGCTATATAATTCAACGTGGGCTGAGTATCTTCTTGAATTTTAAGACCTTTCCAAAGTACACTTAGGAGCTCTGCAATTGGTGAAGACATTGAAGAATGTGGTAAGGAAATCTCTCTGAAACAATGACCCAACATTGTTTGTCTCTTGTGTTTAAAAATAAAAGTTAAAGTATTGCTCCTAGCACAATACTTACCAGGCATTTGGAAATGTGTCCATAGGGACTAACCCACAATACGCCTATGAAACAAACTAAAAAGAATTACATCTAGTAGACATCTCGTTACTTTCCGTTATCTTTGTGTTATTTAGAAGTGGTTTAACCACTTTTTGAAAAATGAGGCATGAAGCAAAACTATAAAGAATAGTTTGATGGAAAAATAGAAAACATGCAGAGTGAATTTAGGTACTGTAGGTAATACAGTACTGACTTTCACAGGAAGTGAGAAAAAAAAAGTACAAGGGAAATCAAAAGGCAAGTCGTGTTCTTTCTTTTCTGAGTTAGAAACAGTCTGAATAGGATGATTGGCCAGCTATATTATTTATAGATTCCCTACAGTGATCAGTATCAGTTTCTCTACCCTGTAATTCCTTTGTTTGTAGCTGCATTTGAAAGAACCATATGTTTATTATTTTTTAACAATGTTGACACAATGTTGCAACTATAAATCCTTGCTCCAGCCTATCCTATAACTGCTGAACTTGTATCTCAGTGGTTGTTCCCTTTGGCCCAAAATGTTAAACATTGTTAAAAGACTGCGAAACTATTTCTTAACCGTAAGCATAGTTTTGGAAGTTTTAAAAAGATTTTGCTTTTTTTAAAATCTTACTTTATTTGGGAGGTTGCCATTAAAAAACAAGCAGTAAATGAAACAATAATTAAAGACAGGAGTTTTAATTCTTCAAGAAATGTTTGCTGCTTAAAAAACTAATTCCATAATGGAATGGATTAAAAGATAGTTCCACTAAGCTTTATTCCCAATAAAATTTATTAAAAGAAGCTGTTATGGTCTTTTAGAGAATTGAATTATATAGTTAATCTGGGACTGTATTTGTTTCCAAATTTGTAAGTTCTGCAAATTCAAAATAACCAAATTAAAAAAAAAAAAATTCTGCAATGCCAATGCCATTTTTTCTTTTTCAGACAAAATAAGATCTCCATTGGCATCGTATTGCCATCATGCAAACAATGTGAATTATGCAATACACATGCGTCATGCTAAGTGTTAAGAAATAGGCATGACAGGTCTAGGAATGTTTTTATTGTTTTAGGGTAGAATAAAGCCTGCCTCAATTTTTTATCTGCACCATCTGATACCAAATAGAATCAAGGTATGGTTATCTTGAGTTTCTTTCTCATGCTTTTTTTCTTAGGATGGTGTAATCTTTTCTACCAGTTCTTTTTAAAAGGTTCACTCATTCCTTTCTCATTTCCAAAGCCATTCCTTCATATCAACTCTGGTGCATAGTCATTTCCCCTTGCTGTATGCGAAAATAGACACCCCCCCCCACACACAATTCTTTGAAAAATGATCACTGTCCTGTTTTTGTTTGGCAACTACCACTGCACAGTCCAAAGTGAAGGAAACAAAAGAATTTTTGCATCCTGGAGCTTATTGCATGTCAATATAGGCAGCAGTTCAGGTAACGGAGATGTAGAGAGCATGAGGAACAACACTGAAGGAATGCTTTTCTCATTCTCGGTGCTGAATAATCTTTTCTGTTTCCCCCCTTAACAATTTGCTGATTTCTTCCCCCTTCCTAAAGCCAGATTTACATTCCTTCAGGTTGCAAGTGTTGTGAATTACTTATTTTAATTTGCACAATTATGCTAAATTTATTTATCAAATTTAGAAACCATATACATATTATAATAGAAAGCAGATTAAAACAAGAAAACATTCAAAGTTCCGAATTAAAAGTACTTCAAGGTACTAACCAGTCCCATGGTTCTGTGTATCTCTGTAGGTCCCAAGTGAGTCAGCAGAGCCAGGTCTTCAGATATTTCCAGAAGGCCAAGCAAGTGGGAACCCATCTTGTCTCTGTGGGAGAATGTTCCAGAAGGGCAACCGCAGAGAAGGCCCACTCCCATGGCTGTCTTTAAATGTCAAAAACTGCTTGATGTTCCACTTCTCACTTCACCTAGTTTGTCATCTTAGTGATTTCAGCTGGTGGAGTAGCTAATGCTTTGCTATATAGATACAAGTTCATGAAAGTGATATGGTAACTCCAGAAAAGATTGTACAGTCACTTTTTCTAAGGTAGTGGTTCTGAAACTCTGGACAATTATTCCAAAAGAGCATATCCTGGGAGTAATAGGGCAATCTATAATTGCTTGTTGTAAGTTAGGACTGCCATTGCTAAGGTGCTTATATAAAACAATAGATTCTAGGTTTCTGTCGGGGTAAGAACATTATTTAAGACTGGGAAAAAAGTAATTGGTCAGAGAGTTAACAAATCAGTGAGGTAGGGAATTGGCCATTCTATAATAGGTTTCACCTTGAATGCTGAGGAAGATATGCTACATCATCTTGACATCTTAATATATTACACACTACAGCAAACATGATTCTACCTTGTAAATTAAATATGCAATCTGGTTAAGACCAATCTGTTCCTTTGTGCCCTTATTAGTAACTGTGGCCTCTTTGATGCTTTACAGCATTTTCTCAAGGTATTTCCAGGTACTGTAGAAAGTGACTATATCATAAACCTCTGCTACAGCAAAGTCCCCTTCTTCCAGAGATTTCGATCAACCAAGTTTGGAAACCTGTAAGAAATATTTTTAGTAAGAAGGGCAAAGTATTATATTGATATGGGTCTTGGGGAATGATAAAGATGGAACACTCCTGAGCATAGTCATTTAAGGACACCTGGATATCCCATCATTAAGTCTAGCATGATGATGAATCAAGTCTCTTCCAAACATTCCAGAAGTTCATCCAGGCATCAGGTAGCTTTCAGGATTTTCTCTACCTCTCCCCCTTAACAATCCCCAAATATATATTGTCCAGAACATTTGTTTTTCTTTACAGTTCAACTGA
>JANHFJ010006136.1:272531-287527 GCA_032468195.1 Cerberus rynchops
GAGGAGATAGGTGATAGGAACGATGAGAATAATAATAATAATGCAGACTTAGTAAATAGTTTGACAGTGTTGAGGGAATTATTTGTTTAACAGAGTGATGGTGTTCAGGAAAAAACTTCTTGTGTCTAGTTGTTCTGATGTGCAGTGCCCTATAGCGTCATTTTGAGGGTAGAAGTTGAAACAATTTATGTCCAGGATGTGAGGGGTCTGTAGATATTTTCACAGTCCTCTTACTGAAGATAATATTTCTGTCACTGAATATCTTTATTGATCAGCCAAAGAACAATAGCCTATCATCTCTCCTGAATGATAAATACCTTTACATTATTTTTTGCCCATACTTCAATCATTGTCATCTTATTTGTGTGGATTTAAAATATTCTAGAGAGTATAGAATCTTATCAGATTTTATAATGCTTGAAGTTCACACAGAAACAATTCTGCTTGTGCAAATAACATTAAACTATAGGTTGATATTATACATCAAAAATTCTCACCTAGGTAAAGAGATTTATGTTCATATGATCTGAACACTTTCAGATGAAGCTTAATGAATTTAACTTTTTATTTCATTGTTGTATTTTCCATTTTCAATCTTTTAAAGGCCAAAATACAATTGAGATTTTGAGTAATTTAAAAAACATACACATATTTGTCCTTGTCATTTTTTTCTTCCCAAAGCCTCCTTTAGGTTGTTCTTTTTTATATATTCAGTGTGACTGCTCAGCTGGGAGATGAGAACCAATGGTTTCATGACTTGACTTCTACTATGCCTGCTGAGCAGAAAAAAAATAACCTTGAAAGCACCTCTTCTCTCAGAGTTATCTTGGAAACAGATATACTGCTGCAGACATTTTAAACCTTAGTAGCAAAGGTTTAGTTGTAAAAATGTGGATCGGGAAGGTGAAGGCACTCAAACATTGTGAGACTCAATCATGGGTGAGATCAACCATTTAGGAAATAGAGATAATGTGAATTCTTTAGCTATCCCTTTGATTACAACTTAGAAAAACTATAAGAGGGCCAAAAAAATGACTTGTCTGCAAGTTTCTTGATCCACGGGGAGTTATATGTTTATTTAAATATGTGGAAAACAGAAAATCTTAGAGGATATAATGATGTGCTAGAAATTGGCTCACTTCATATAATGAACATTTGTTTAACAAAATGAAAACAAACCTATAGAGTTTCAGCATTGAACCTTTGTCACTATGTACATCAATTTATATATGATAAAATGAATAGAATAATAGAGCTTGAAGAGACCATTTTAGATAAATTGAATCTAGTCTCCTTACTTAGTATAGGAATCTATATTTCTGATTCCAAGGTGGTATAGCAGCCTTTGCTCGAAAATATCCAACAAAGGCCCAAGAACTCCTTACATAATTGGTTCAAGGTGAAAAAGCTCCTATAATTAGGAATGTAATTTTAGTTACATTCCTTTGGGAAGTGCTTCCTTGTAATGTTATTAATAAAATTGTTTTAACATTAAAAACAGAGTTAAATTGGGATTAGACCATTATATCTGGAAAGACAGAATAGGCCATAGTCTTTAATATGATATCATTTCAGCATGTATGAATTTTTTCCATGACAATTCCTAACCCTTTTCAGCAGTGCACCCATCATCACTATAACTGAGTCCATCCACTTGGATGCTAGTTGTCCTCTTTTTCTTTCTTTCCCCCGTTCCCAGCATTAGAGCTTTCTCTAGAAACCTAAGTATTTGCATAATCTGTCCGTAGGATAATTTGAGCCTTGTAATCTATGATCAAGTGAGAACTCTGGATTTTTTTAAATCAATGATTCATTGATTACTTGGCTGACAGTGGTTTTCCCAAGAGTCCTCTTTAATACCAAAGTTCAAAAGCCTCAATGCTCTTCCTATCTTGCTTCTTCAAAGTCTAACTTTCACTTCCATAATGTGTCCCTGAGAATACCCTGTTATGATTCTTTGAAAGTATAGACACACAGCACCTGAATGATGAGCCATCCAGAGTCGTTGCTGAGATGCATGGCTATAGAAATCAAATAAATAAATATGAATATATGTTCTGAAGCCTTCATAGCTGCTCTATCAAGTGCTAGTCTGCAGCATATTTCTTGACTACGTGTTCTTTTATTGTTGATGGCTGATTCTAAAAGGCAGAAGTTATTTACAGCATCAGCACTGCATTATCATTTCTAAACTGGTTGTTGTACCTATTGCCGTTATAACTGCATCTCTTCTTTATATTTATTTTTAGTCCCATTTTTTCACTATGCTCCTTAACAATATACAGTGCGATAGAAGATTCAATTCCTTCTTAACTTCCATTGCAGGAATCTAATCTTTCTTAGATGAGACAAAAGTGTATACCCTTTGGTGAGGTAGTGTGATAAAGCTAGCCCTTGACTTACAACGATTTTTCAGAGGTTGTTCAAAGTTATGATGGCATTGAAAAAAATGAGTTATGACTGGTCTCTGAAGTTACAGCCAATGCAGTGCCCTGGTAGTCAAGTGATCAAAATTTAGGTGGTTGGCACTTCCCACACTTACGATGTCAGCATTTCAACTGCCCCCACCTATCTATCTCCCTCCCTATTTATGTGCTTTTGGTTGCCCAGCTCGGCTGCATTCCTTGGTGGCAGGGTTGGGACTGAAGTAGACGCCTGGGCCTTCAGCACTCTCAGCCAGCTGCCACTTCAGCCTCAGTGCTGCCGCTGCCACTCATAAATGCCCCCGCAAGCCCTACATCAAAGCCAGCCACCCCAGCACAAAACCCCAGTTGGCCCAGCTACCCTGTAAAACCATTTGCCCTGCCAAGCCCAGCTGACCATCACTGTCTCCTTCCTGCTGCTGCTGCTGAGGTGCACCTGGCCTGACTCTATGAGAGGCAGTTGCACCTGGAGGTGCTATTCTCCAATTGGCTGCACTCACACTTGGGATGCTTCTGAAAACCTTTAGAAAGCTGCTGAAGTTTTCTGAAGCATCATGAAAATGAGATATCTGCCAGTCTCCAAACAGTTTGCTTGTTCTCACACCATTTTTTTTCCTGGTCTCCTTGGGCTTGTGTCACACTGCAGCACTTCCCAACTTGCACTGCAACTTCTCCCCCACCCACCCCTACACTTCTTACATGGAACTGCCTCCACTTCCAATTTAACAATCCATGCATCTGGAATTACAACAGAAATAGGGAATACCAGAATTCCTGTTGCTAAGCAATATGATCACATGATGTTACACTTTATAGTCACATCATGTAATGATAATGATGGAAATTCTGGTCCCATTTGTAGTCATAAATCGAGGACTATATTCTATAAACCAAAGGGGACAGGGCAAAAATTAAATTTAATATGGTTTAAATTTGATTATGGTTATATTACATTAATGAAACAATTACTTTGATCACACCTCATGTATTTTATAATTTTCTCTTCTGTCATATTAAAAATGACAGTTCAGCAGCAACATGGAAGCTGTTGAACTGATAAATTGTGCATCTCAATTTACTGCAACCTGTTTCCCCTTGACAAAGGAGTTTTCACACATCCCCTTCTTTGCTTCAGAGTTGGTTGAGTTCTTTAATTGTCAGGACCAACAGCTTAAGACATTGCATTGCCTCAGGTGAAAGGGAAAGTGTCCCCTTTTATTCTTCAGCAGTGGTGAAGAGACAGTGTACTTGATCAAGTCTGAAGTTGCAGGTCAACTGAGATTGCAGGTCAAACTATATAGCATGCAGCCCACTCCTACACAGCTGCTAGTCTGACTCCGTGCAAAGGCCTGGTCAGCCATGTTAATTGCTCTCTGGAAACCAAAAGGTGCTAGAAATGCAAGACAGGCTTAGTTTTCCAGCACTTTGCTTAACTCTGTTACCTTATTGCATGTTTCCTGATTTTAATCCTCATCCACCGTTGCCTTATAATTATGCTAAATTGATGCACATAGTCAGCCTTCAAAGACTTCTTGGCAAGTGATCCTGCACTGGATATACTGAAGTGTTCTTGATGCTACAGTAAAGGTGATGACTGCTTTTTTTAAGCATGAATAAACTGGATTCAGATGAGCATTTTTCATGGTAATGCTGTCTCAGCTGCAATTCCAGAGTTGCTGTGATACCAAAACAAAGGACGATGAAGATTATTCCCTATCTGTTTCACATGTGAAACTGGATCTTGACCGAGAATGGAAGAGCATTAGACCTCTCGTGAATTATTGGTGTTCCTATTTACATATTCCACCTCTAAGATACTTATTAGCTGTAGTTGTATTATATGCAAGAGATGCCAATTTTTTAAAAAAAGAAAGGAATGTTATATAGCTGATGTTATCATCAAATCACCTTATGCCAAACGATGTCATATTATTTTTATTAACCTTTTTATTAACCTTTTTATTAACCTTTGTGTTGTATAATTTTAATATTTCATTTCAAGAAACTACTTGCTGTGGACAATATTACTGGATAAATTAAAGATCTCACTGTGATGAACTGAATAAAAAAGATGTTGAAATAACTAGATTTAAATCTCAAAAACTATGATATATTTATTTTAGTGACAAGGATACCAGCTATTTATAATACTTTAAATCTACATAACAAACAGTTCTGGGGTCTTAATGTAAAAAAAAAACTATGAATGATTGTGTAACATGCAAAAGTATATGGTTTGGTTATTTTATATGTTAATGTAAGTTCCCTCTCCCTTCCCGTTATTTTTTCCCGTTAAAGAATTGTAAAACTGATGTCCATCTCTGCATCTAATACTTGTTTGTTTCTGTTGGCATTTTATAGATTTATGTTACAGAGGGTTTCTGAAATCCATATTTTCACAAGTACTTAGAAATAAGAAAATTGACAGTCTCCCTTAGTGTTTTCAAGTAATTACTTCTGTGCTGGTTTGGAAGACATTCAGAGACACCCTTCAGTGGACTAATAATTGTTTAGAGCTTATGAATACATTCTTTTTAGCAAAAGGAGCCAATTTTCTGTCTCTTCCCAATTTTTTTAATGCTTTAGGAAGGTTGTAAATGTTAACATCAGGATCTGGGATTAGGGGCTTTGAAGAAAGACTTTAGACATTTATTTCATCTGCAGTACTGTTTCATGTTTTGCTTTATGCATTCTCTTTTCTTCTTAGAGTATTTATATTTTGCTATTGTATTGAGAATGCTCCATTTACACAAAATATAATAGTTTTGTCCTGATGATACCAATATTCTTCAGTATACTGCTCAGTATTTGTGTTGCAAAAAGCTTTCCTCCACCCCAAAAATTGTCCTATTCATGCTGTTATTCAGGCATCTGAATGCATCGTAACACATCTTCGTTGCTGAAGGGCAATGTTTTTGTGACATTTTTTCTAAGGGAATGTTTTCCTTGTGCTGCAGATCAGATTCATCCACTTGGGCTCTTGTTCAGCTCTATTCCTCACCTTGCTAACATTTCCTCGTTTAAACATCAGTTTTGAATCCCTCGCCTGGGTTTCAAAAACTTCCACTTAAAATCAAGAACTTCTTGGCTCTCCTCACTTCCCAGAAATCACTAGCAGCTGTTCCCTGCAAGATCTGACAGACTGGGCCCGTATAGCTGGGAGAAGGTGGTCCCATAAATTCTCAGGAGCAAAGTTGGGAAGACCATTATAAATTAATCCCAGCATCTTAAATTTTGTGCAGAAACTTATCAGTAAGAGAATGCAGGGGCCACCGTTTTTGCTGCTATTTGTTTCCCAGGAGTCAGAATATACAAGGTTTGCAAGCAGTAGCATCCTGGGCCAATTGTAGTTTCTGAGTATTCTTCAAAGGCAGTTTCCACATGAAGCATATTGTGGTGATATAATAAGGCTGTGATGAGGTCATGAATCATTGCAGTTGGATCCTTTGCACTAGATTGAGTCAGAATTGGTGCACCAACCAAAACCAGCCAAAACCTGGTTATGACTTCTACCTTCTTTTAAAAAGAAGCTATGAGTCCAGGAGGAGCCACGGGTCATGAACCTGCTTGTTCAAGGGTAGTGTTTGTCTATAGAGATAATGCTGCCATTGACAGATAATCCCAGTATCTAAACAGTAATTCTGTTACTGTTAGGCTTCAGCTTTAATCTGTTCTCTTCCACTTAAATCCTTATAGCTTGCAAGACGCTGGATTTGTCATCAGTAGCATCTTCCCAAAGGCCAGGGGTGGCAATATAAAACTGGGTACAGTATTGATAATTAATGTACCTGAAACTTTCAGATCACTTCACCCAGTCATATTAGCTATTAAGAAGAAGGAGACAGAGGGGTTCCCCCTGTAATGCTCCACATGTCAGAGCCATTGGGCTGACCTTCCCACTCCCATCAATATGTAGGGAACAATTGCACATTGACTCAGTAAATGGTATCTCTTTGAAACTAAAAACAAACTTTCTTCTCTTAAGTAAATACTAAAGGATACCTACCTTGTGTTCATGAATTGCCTAAAGAACCTTCCATAAATATCTATAAAACACACACCTCACCTTTAGAATATAAGAACAGAATGTATACGGGGAAGATCTTGTTCCAGAGCACTGGAAAATAGTTTTCATGTATATCATACTAAGCCAAACTGTGACATATACTGCTTGTAACACACATTATTTCAAGCCAGTATGGTGCATCAAACGAAGGCAACGAAAACCATGTGACAGATTTACAAGTCAATTCTAATTAAATGTAATAGGAAGTTCAAATAGTTATTTCCCTGGCTCTTATTTCAAAAGAGCATCAGCATTCGAGTCTCTGCTTCTTCTTTTAATTATTTTTTTTTATTTTTGAACAAACTTACACAAACAAAACATAAAAACATAAAACCATCTTCCAGTCTCTGCTTCTTGAGATATTATTTGTCATCACAAGTTTTTTGGAGCCAAAAGTGTATTTAGGATTAGACTGTGACCGGCAGAATAAGTAAAAAAGCTTGGAAATAAATTGATTTCATTAGATTTTAAGACTGCAGTCCTGTGGTACCTATGTGATCTAGAGATCAAAAGATTAATCAGAGCATTTCCTCCAGAGCCAGAGAATCAGCTCAGAATTTCAAAGACAGGAAAAGGAGTCACACTTAAGATAAATGTGTTTTAATATTAGCATGTAAGCTATACAGCTCTTGGATGTGGTATAGATTTCTTTCCTCTAGTTTCAATGAAAAAGAATTTAGGTATGTATGTAGGGGAACGTTTTGCTAGAATTGGATACCTCAAACAGGAAAGATCATTCCACAGTCTTGGAGTCATTGCTGTAAAGCCACAAACTTCTTAGCTTCATTAGTGACAGAAAGCAAAAGAATGGTGTAAGAAACCCATCCCATTTCCATAGGATTTTCAGGGGTTTCACAAAAATAGAAACATTTAAGAATTCATAGTTCAATACAATCCAAATGCATCAGACAGAGGCCAGGACATTTTTTTTAAAAAATCCAGGAAAAACAATCCAGTAAAGACAAGGATGCCCTTTGGAATAGCTTCATCTTTTACTTCTTTTGGAAGGTGTCTAAAAATACGTACAATCCAATTTCCAGTGGAAGGTGGAAGGCCAGTAGATGGCTAACACTACTACAAAGAAGCAGGATCTCTTTGCCTTGGCTCATCATATTTTCCTAAAGTAGGGGAATCACCAGCTGCTTTTCCTGCCAAAACCAATCTTTTGGTGCCCTATAAAATAGCACCAACCAGATTAATATCTCATTTCCTACCCCTGGAACTGGCTATGGGGTCATTGTAAAATAGTGCCCCCTCTCCCATTTCCCAAAGTTGGCTCAGAAGGATACCATGATCAATGAAATTAGCTGCCCAAAAAAGTCCATCCAGATTCTAAGATCATCCACTGGTATAACTAAAATGGTCTCCACAATAGAACAAGGGATGAATTCTGATTGACAAAATTACACACAATTCCATTCCTTTAAGGGAGTAGATGATAAGTTCTTCACCATCTTTTCAACAATCTTCACTAAAAAGGAGAAGATTGGAGACTGTGCAACAGTTATTCAATATCTCTGGATAAAGTGAGGATATCTTAAGATGGGGGAGTTTACCACTTTCTCCTGCCTACCTGTCTTTACAAATGCGATTGTTTATGAGACGAAGACACTACTCTAAACAAATTTGAAACATGCATGCATTGTAGCAAATGATACTGTCCTAAATTTCTTCAATGGGACACAGAATGCTACCTTGATTATTACAGATATGCACACAAATATTATGGATATCTTACGGATATGCACACAAATATTCTGTGCAAGTTGGAAAGTGAAGAAAGTGGGAGGGACTACAGTTGCTCTTACAGAATTAAAAATATTTGTCAAGGTAGTGTGGATAGCTGAATAAATTAGATATGTCTATATTTGTCTATGCATATGTACAGTGTTTGAACCTCCAAGTAGATGCATCTCAGTGCTTTGTTGGGAAGTAGTTTAAGTGTGATTTATATGCGAGAATGCATTGGGACTGAGAAAGATGGGTTCTGTGATCAGATTATCAATTAAATAGCTATTTATTTACATTGTCATGCAATATTCATTGAAAGGTGATTCAGAACATGTTAATCAAGGAGAACTGGATCAAACTATCTCAGTTTTCCAGAATCAGTATTCTAAAACCTAACTCCTGGAATTAGCACTCATTAAAGAAAAACTGTATGAATTTTCCTTCCTTGATGATGTGCTGCAGTTAAGAGGCTTGACAATAGGAAACACCTGGAAAGGAGGAGCTTGAAACCATGTTGAACAGCATCCTTACTAGTTGGCCTTCTGGCAAATCAGTGCTTTACATGCCCAGCATGGTAGCCATTTTGCAAGAGCACCATAATGTGGGCAGAATACTAAGTGTGTCAAAGATTTTAAGAACTCTCAGACAACACCTGTAAGATATTGTTATATGATTGAGATATATGTATATAGCAAGGGTTTGAAACCCCTGGTCTAGTGGTTAAGACACCAGGCTAGAATGCAAAGGACTGAGTTCAAGTCCCATATTAGCCATGAAAGACAGCTGAGCGACCTTGGGCCTGTCACGCACACTCATCCCAAAACACTTCACAGGTTGTGGGAAGAATAGGAGGAGGAAGATGTGTTGGATATGTTCATCGCCGTGAGCTATTCCTTAAAATAATAAAAGTGTATAAATAGATAAATAAAAATAAAACACCTTGCTATTCCTAATCATCCTAATTTTGCAAGGCATAATGCTGTTGTAAAATTTATGTTGGTATAAAATAGTGGTTGAATACAGCAGCCTACCTTGAAAAACTAAACTTGAATTAGGAGAAATGGGAAACAAAGCAAGAGTAAGTAGGAGGGGGCATTGTCTGTAACCCCCCTCTTCAAAGAAGCAGCTAGAATTTGTGTGATACTGAATCAGAAAAATTGCCATTGTAGCCCTTGTAGTCTTGACCTATCCTAAAAGGAAAAGCAAAACAACTTCTTGTATCATTGAAGTTTGTTAATATTATTAGTACAGTGTCACTTTTGTTTCTAATTATTAGATAACCTGTTCAAACCAAAGGAGCGATACATTTCAGAAAAGGAGATGCATATGCGATCAAAAAGGTAGGAGCACTCTAAATGTCACAGAAGATTTTCCATTATGAACTTGATCTTTTTGCCTTCATCTTCATCATGAATCCTCAAGTTTGGTTTTATTTACTTTATAGCTTGATGCAAATTAAATCCATCCTTTTATTGTATAGCATATTGAATGTAATCATGGGACAGCACAATATATAATATTAATTTCTGGGGGTACAGTTTTCATTTTCTGAGTTTCATTTGAAGGTGTATCATATCTATGTTATTTTGCCCTTTTGTGGGGTGGGCAGCTGACGGGAATCATAATGCTCTTGGCTGTGTTCTTAGACTGCCTGGGAGATTGTCTTAGCCATTGGCTGAGAAGATTCCTTTAGGTACCTTCTGTCAAAGTGCAAACAGCAGTTAGCATACCCAGAGCAAAAATATGATTTGATAATAGCCAATTTCAAAATACTTTCATGGGCAGGTGAGTGTTTCTGGCAGGTCTACATTTTATATCTCAAGGTGGGCCAAAAGTAGATATGCGCACAAGAAATGCTTCTCAGATAAGGCATGCATGAGAATTATCTTTCACAAAAAATAAGATGAGAAGAGCTGGATCCTTTATATATCATTATTACATACGGTATTATATATATTTGGTTCTCCCCAAAAGTCATTAAAAAGGAACAATTCACACTCAGCATTACATTGTGTAAATGTTGACATATTTAGAATAGATACCAGAACACAAACCATAATAGAGGACATTGTGGTTTTAGTGGAACATAAGTAACTGAAATGATAGAATGTAATATTTTTAAAACATGTAGATTTACTTATTTGCCTTATTGTTTTGAACATTTTTACCTGCCATGCTGTCTTAAAATGTGGCATATTAGATATATTAAAAAACAGTTAAAGCATATTTTGAAATGTGTCATTTCAAAAGCCGATTGAGAGCTGCATTCTAGAATGATCAAAGATTATTAAACTATGTTTAATTGTTGCAGAATTTATAACAATCTTCCTGAAGTGAAGAAGAAACAAGAGGAGAAACAGAAACGGATAATCATACAGAGCAATAGAAAGCGGGTTGAAATATTTAAAAAGGTAGATGATTTCCAATCAATCGTTACAATACAATATTATGCAGCAAAACAGGAAGCCGTTTCCTCAATGTTCTCATTCTATTTTTTTCCCCTCATAGCTGACCTACAGCTTTAGCATAATAAAGCAGAAATTTCATATCCTATGTTCCTCCATTTGTGCTTTGAACATCAATGGGGAATATAAATAAGATTATGAAATTATAGTGATATTTTACCTATGTTGGAAGAAATATCCATCTGGTTCAGTTCCAAGCAAGAACAAAGACACAACAAAGAGACAAAATGGAGGCTGGAGGCTGATTGGAAAGAGGGTCCATTTATTGATGAAGCAGAACCACCAAGCACATGCGGTTCTGGACAGCTGACCACATAGGAATTGAGAGTGAGGAGGGTATTTATACCTGCTCTTGGGAAGTTGAGCTTCTTGTTCCTGTGCAAGAGCATGTATTATATAGGCTGTTGTCAGACTCCCATGGGGCCATGTACAAATCCTAGGAGTTTGTCTGAGGTAAGTTTGGTTGACGTTTCTGAGGGTGATGCAGTGAAGGGGAGTTGGGCAATTCCTATTGTGGCTGAGGGTTAATCCTATCTTTGTTGGATCTTGGGTGAGGGTATTTGCTTATGAATAGAGCTATCTATCTCTTTGTCTCTTAAGTGCTGATATCTGCTGTGAGCTATTAAGGAAGGCCGGAGCTGCTTTCCAAGAACATGTTTGTTCATTTCTCATCCAGGGAAATATAATATTCTGCCTTTTTAATATTTCTCAAAATATTTTATTCTTCTAGGAGAGATGTGGGTACTAACTTTCTACACCCATATGCGTGAAATCTTATTGCCCATAAGCACATGCTCAAAGTTAATAATGGGCTCAAAAACAATATGTAACAGAATTGTATTACATCCACTTACGAGATTTGTAGAGATGAACAATTAACTAGCTTTATAAAATTCATTTCTGAGGAAGTATTGAACAAAATAAATTTGTCTATCTCTAAAGAAAGTAAGTTTTTTTTTCTGAGTCAAGTAGATTTTATTGTCATTTCAACTATATACAGTACAGTACACAGGGAAATGAAACAATATTTCCCCAGGACCAAGGTGCTACATCAGACAACATAGATAAAAAAAGAAAAAGATCAGGACACAGAACTACACATAACTCTAAAACTAAGAGAAAAAAGCTAAATACACAAGTATTTATGGTTCCAGTTTCTTTGTGTTGAGGATTCTGCTGGCTTGTGGAAAGAAACTGTTACACAGTCTGGATGTGTGAGCCCGAATACTTCTGTACCTCTTTCCAGATGGCAGGAGAGTGAAGAGTGTGTATGAGGGGGGTGTGTGGTCACCACAATATTTCTGGCTTTATGGATGCAGCGTGTGGTGTATATGTCCATGACAGAGGGAAGAGCAACCCTGATCTTCTCTGCTGTCCTCACTATTCGCTGTATGGTCTTGCGATCCGAAACGGTGAAATTCTCAAACCAGGCGGTGATGCAGCTGCTCAGGGTGCTCTTGATGGGCCCTCTGTAGAAGGTTGTGAGGATGTGTGGTGGAAGCTGTGCCTTCCCCAGTTTCCTCAGAAAGTAAAGACACTGCTGGGCCGTCCTTGTTATGGGACCGCTGTTGAGAGACCAGGTGAGATTCTCCACCAAGTGAACACCAAGAAATTTGGTGTTCTCTACGATCTCCACGGAGGAACCATCGATGTTCAGCAGGGAGCAGTCGTGTTGTGTTCTCCTGAAGTCAACAACCATCTCTTTTGTTTTGTCTACATTCAGAGACTGGTTGTTGGCTTTACACCAGTTCATTAACTTCTCCACCTCCTCTCTCTATGCTGTCTCATCGTTTTTCCTGTAAGACCCACCACGGTCGTGTCATCAGCAAACTTAATGATATGATTCGAACTGTGCAATTGCTACACAGTCATGCGTCAGTAGGGTGAAAGTAGGGGACTGAGCACACAGCCTTGAAGGGCTCTGGTGCTCAGTATGATGGTGTTAGAAGTGCTGCTTGCGATCTGGACTGTCTGAGGTCTTCCAGTCAAAAAATCCAGGATTCAGTTACAGAGGGAGGTGTTCAGGCCCAACAGGATCAGCTTCCCCATCAGGTGTTGGGGAATGATAATGCTGAATACTGAACTAAAGTCTATGAACAGCATTCGTACTTATGAGTCCTTGTTTTCTAGGTGAGTGAGGGCTAGATGGAGTGTAGTGGAAATGGTGTCATCGATTGAGCGATTCAAACTGCAGTGGATCCAATGTTACGAGCAGCAGAGTCTTTATGTTCCTCATGACAAGCCTCTCGAAGCATTTCATGATAATGGGAGTAAATGCAATGGGACGGTAGTCATTGAGGCAGGACATTGATCGTTTCTTCGGCACGGGGACGATGGTCGTTGTCTTGAAGCACTTTGGGACAACAGTGGTGCTCCGAGAGATTTTGAAGACGTTGGTGAAAACATTTGCCAGTTGGTCTGCACCTCCTCTGAGCACTCTGCCAGGAATATTGTCTGGTCCCGTAGCTTTCCATGGGTTGATTCTGCTTACGTCAGTAGTGGAGAGACAAAATATCTGGCTATTGGAAGGAGGTGTGGTTATCCTCGCTGTCACATTGTTCTGTGCTTCGAAAGGGGCATAGAAGCTATTCAACACATCTGGAAGTGAGCCATCACTCTCACCGGCAGGTGGTGATGTTCTGTAATTAGTGATGGCTTGCATGCCCTGACACATATGCTATGTGTCGCCGCTGTTCTTGAAGTGTTGGTAGATTTGCTGGGGAACACTCACTAAACCACAGTTACATGTATGTGTG
The DNA here is from genome assembly GCA_032468195.1 of Cerberus rynchops. NCBI lineage: Eukaryota > Metazoa > Chordata > Lepidosauria > Squamata > Homalopsidae > Cerberus > Cerberus rynchops. The sequence goes on from JANHFJ010006136.1 coordinate 285,973, forward strand.
AGTGAGTGGGGCAGCACACTAATGAACTAACAGATTTCTCGGTTCCTCAGCAGACATGGTTGTAAAAGAATATTGCTAATCTTTGGGCAGATGGTTCTCCCATCTATGTTATTCAGGCTTGAAACCTTTCTAAGGAAATACTGTATTTGGCCAATACGATTGTTATACTACCCAAATCAAGCCTCTGCTAACATCTGGGCAGAAAGCCAAGACAGCGAGGGAGGCTGACTCCAACCTTGAAAATTCTAAAACATTAATGGCCAAACAAATAATCCCTCTATTAACAAGGATAAAACAAGATAGGGATAGTAAAAAAGAAAATTCAGAGCTACTTAACAGTCACAATTTATGGATGATAAGGAAGAATTAATCTACCAGTTTTCCACCCTTTGCCCAGGAAATCAGCAGCAGATTTTAAAGAAAATCAGAAGAATTAGTTCAATATTGAATGCAACAGACAGTCTGAACACTCTGCTTCCTTCTAGCTGCTCTTCTGTGGACTTGTTATCAGGCTCAGTTTCTGAAAACACCAAATTCCCAGCAAATAAAAAGAGACAGTGTGCCAGCCCAAAGCAAAAAGTAAAGTAAAAGGCTACTCAGCAGGATATACAGTAACAGTACAAGTCCAAATTAACTAGCCAGTATGACAACTAGATAATGAGAAGGATGGTCGGAGTTCTTCATTAGAAGAAATGTCAATCTTAAATCAAAATCAGGGGAATCAAGATAATGAAGAGCAACAATTACAATCTATGAGGAATACTAAACTTTACAATAATTGTGTTTACACAGGAAGTATAATTCATATCAATCCAGTTCAAAAAACAAGTTGACATTTTTATTCCCTTATTCCCTAGTCAACTAACCCAGTCAGAATATCTTGCTTTTGGGAGTCCTATACTAATTTTGACTTGGAACATAGCTGGCTGGAAAGAAATGGCTGATAGTGGACTAATGAGTTTCTTATCTAAATTTGATATAATAGCCATCCAGGAAACCTGACTAACTGAAGAGGACTTAGTACAACTTCTGGGCTTTCAGGAATGAGCTTCCCCCACCCAAAAAACAAAGAATAAGAGGCGACCCTCTAGTGGATTGTGGATTCTTGTATTTTTTAGCTGTGAAATTTAGATATAAGGAGTTTGAATTAATATTGGTAAATGTATACATTCCTCCAAACACATTCCTGTATTATAACTGACTACTGGACATGTTTAGAGATCATAACTAGATGATATATCCATATTGTATCCTCAATCCATAATTATATTGCTTGGAGATTTTAATGCTAAATTAGGTCCATCTTTGCATAAATTTGCTCAAAAGAAAGGATTCCCAAAGGAATTTCTTGATAATCATCCACAGAGACAACAAAAGCAATGTTGCCATCTGGTCTGGTCCTAGTCTCTTTAATTTTCAAAGATCAAATCTTGGAAGGCAAGAATAATAATTAGATATATCCTGAAACATACCACTCAACCCATTCACGTAATCTGCCAGATCTCTCTTCTGTGTATCAAGAGGTAAAGTTGATCTCTTTTCAGAGGTTATCATA
>JANHFJ010006140.1:14970-25697 GCA_032468195.1 Cerberus rynchops
AGAATATGAGTTAGAGAAAAATCTCACTTCTATCTTAATTTTAGATTCAGAAAGTAGTGATAAAATATACTTTTGGGCTGGCTGAATTTTGGAAGCATGGGCAAACTGATTTTACAAACAGCTTTGATTGCTTTAGTAGGGATTTGTTTCTATGTATGTTTTAGTCTCTTGCAGTAGTACATTTGTATTTCAAAAGAGATCTCTTAGACTGCAACTCATGCAACTGTATGAATCTGTTAGTTCTCCACTATCCCAACTGAATGCTATTGTTTTTTGAACACCTTATCCCACAAGTTACAATATCCAATTCAGGTAATATGGAGAAAATGAGTTAACATAGAATGAAGAACAAGGGACAGAAACTGAAGGGGCTGAATAAGTATATTACAGCCTTCATGTGTTTCAAACTTATATCAGCCAAATTCTTTAGCTCAGCCTTTGTAAATCTATTCTTGCTTATGCATTCCTTGGCACACAGGAAATCATATGTGAATAATATGCAACCACAGACAAAAACTGGAAAACAACTTTTATATATATTTACTGTCCAATAATACTAGTGAAAAACAACATACTGTTTAGTAACCAATAATACTCATTTTTAAATTTTACATAAACAATATTTTATCGTATGTAATAAATAAGCATTATATATGAAAAGTGATATGAGATACATTAATTTTGGCACACTTCTCTGTGGAGTTCACCCAACAGCTGTCAATTTAAAAAGTACCCTTGAATGTTGAAAAAAATATCTTTGTGTTGGTGTGGCAATTTTCTTCACCCCACCCCCACATATATAACTTACTAATAGCAATTTTAATTAAACATATCCAAATGTTACCTTTAAATTGTTTGAACACATTCCACTAACAAGTGCTATTACTCCATCATCAGTGACCTAAATGGAAAAAGGATCTTTTATCAAATGGAAACCAAAATATTATTTTTTCTTTTCCAATAATGCAAATCTATATACAATCTATTGTTTTTTATTTATATGTGCTTTCAAAGTAACTTGCATTAAAAACAGAAGTACAGTAAATAACAAAGCCAGAATAATGGTTCTTTAATTAGCAAGGAAAGTCAAAGTTTTTATAATCTAAACCAGCAAGTAAAAGCTTGGAAAAAAACCCTGACATTTAAACAAGCCTGAAGCTTAGAGTACAAAGATAGGATGCAGATGAGGGATTCCTGACTTAATAACACTTGTAAAACAAATCTTGGAATTGTGGTTGATAGCAAACAGAAAATGAACAGCAGGATGATGTGACTGTAGATGCATGCAATTTTAGGCTGAATCAACATAATTTTATTTTTCAAATCATGTGAAATTATTATTCAGATCACAAATGAGGCACTTTGTCTACTTTTGAGCACCAAAAGTTCAGGAACAGACAATAAGTATGAATACAGGATTGGAAACTAAGCCATATGAAAAGAGATTGAAAGAGGTAGATATAGTAGAGAAGACTCAAATATCAATAAACATTCAGTTAGTTTCAGTTTTAACTTGCTAAACTGTAATCCCCAGTGTATTATGGGACAAGGCATAAGGAATAAACAGGAAACCTTTGCTAACTAAAAACATATAGCTGAAAAGAGAAACATTGTTAAACGGGAAGTACATTGGTAGAAGCTATGCTATGGTACTGCTGAAATGAGTTATGTAATTTTGTGGTTAACCTATCTGCAAACAGGAAATATGTTTGCTTCATTTACACTAATAAGGTGTAAAAGAACAGGAAAACAACTTGTGACCCTGTGACATTAAGCATGCTGCAGCATATGATAAAATACTGCAAAAAAATCTCCAGTTATTGGGGAGGAGGTTCCTTAGATTTTGAGACAGATCTTCCTGTGTGCTTTCTTCTGCAGAATTAAGCCTATTTTACAATCCCCACCTCAGTACTTTCCATTTGAGCGAAGGACATACTGAGCAATAGACCCAGTATTGAGCTGGGACAGCAATTTTTGGCAACCCAGATGGGACTGGCCAGATGGTCTCCACCCAGTTCTGCCAGACTGGCCACACTGCAGCTGTCTGACTTAAAGAGACTAGTGTGCATTGGTGTATTCATTTGGGTTTCTTTAGATCCAAAAAGGATGTATACAGTATTCTCTTCTATTCAATTTTTGATTCCCGTAACTTTACCTGGGCAGAATGTCAAAGTTTAATGAACATTTTGTTAACGCCAAAGGAGAAGTTTTAAAGAAGGGAAGAAAACAGGCAACAAGATGGCAATTGGCCAAAAATGAGTCAAGGCCTATCATACGAGATGATGCCGGAGCAAGAGCCTTCCTGGAATCATTACAAGATTACTGACTTTTGTAGATTAAAGACACTATAAATGCTCTTTATTGGAAATTCTTAGAAATGAGGTTCTGAAGCAGAAAAATCTGTCAAAGATTTATGAAGTTCATCAAAATGCAAATAAAAATCCAGAGGCCTTTCTTGAACAGCTGTATGAAACTTTTAGACAATATATTGACTTAGACTCTTTATCTGCTGAAAATATGGGAATGGTTAATAGAATGATTAACTTGATTTTTATAGGTCAGAGTGCTCCAGATATAAGAATTTACATAAAGTTGAAGGTATTGTAGATGAACATTTCCCAATTAGTACAAACAGATTAAGTATATATTGTATATTAATTGGAACCAGGTGAAAGTCAAGAATGAAGGTAGGAATATGAAAATTCAACCGTCTCTATTGGTGGCTGCCTTAAGAAATAATGAGAAGAAAAGAAATACAAATAGGAGGAACTGCAATCAGCCGTAAAGAAAAGAGATTTGCAGAGAGACCAATGTGCCCTCTCTAGACAAAAAACTAATGGTCACAGGAGTGTCCCTGAAAGAGAAAAGAGGAAGAGCAAGACAAGAGATTATGAGTAGCATGGTGATAGCCCACCTGGAAGATTCAGAAGAGAAATACTGGGATCCAGAAAATCATTTATAGTTTCCTCCAATGAGATCCTGGTTAAAAATAGAAGCATAATTATTCAATTATGGCTAATTTACAAGTAACAAGAAAGTACCCACTGTAGAAGTCACAAGTAATAGATCACTTTTACAACCAACATAATGTGTAGTGGAGGGAAGGAAAATTGAGTCACCAGTTCTTATATGTGGCTGATTGTCTGTTACTTTTATTGGGAGGGGACTTATATGTTGAAAGCAGAACTAACATTTCAGGAGGACAAAGTCACTTCATGGTACCAAAAGAAGAGAAATGGATAATGCAAGAGTGTCTGTTATTTAACCACTATGAATAATAAGATACTGTTGGAAATTGAAGATTTGTTAATGTCATGGGTCTGAGGGAAACACGGACATGGACAAGCAAATCATGTGACACTAGTTTGGGTGGAATTATTGGTAGGAGTCACTCCACTCAGGGTGAAACAATATTTGTTAAAATGGACTCAAACTTTGATAAAGAAATGTATTACTTATGAACTGATCAAAGAGTGCCGATCAGACTTTAACACCCCGATTTGGGCTATCATGTATCTGAGACCCAAATGGCTAAAAAGATTGTGACTTATGATTTGCCATTTTGAAGGGTCAACAGTTGCTGCCAAAAAGAACAGAAACCTTCTGCAGACTAATTGAACCTAAAAATTGGAAATAAATGCAGAGTTTCTTGGGGAATATGTTTTTGGTAGGATTTGGATGCCTAGTTTTTGAATGGACACCTGAGTGTTCAGCAGCATTTCAGCAAATTTATCAGATTTATCCAAGCCATTTCAGTTCTATGCAGTTCTATGCATGAGCAAAGCAAGGTGGCTATTAGTGTTGTGACACAAAATTTGGGACCATTTTAGAGAACAAAGGAAGCCAAATGGTGCATGATTTGGATGAAGGGCACACTGGGCAATGGAACCAATACTGAGCTGGGACAGCAGGTGGATAACAGAAACTTGAGAAAAGATGACAGAAAGAGGGAAGATAATGACAGCACTAGTAAAATATCTGAAAGGATGTCATACAGAAGCAGGTCAAGCCTTTTTCTCTCATTCCAGAATGCAATACATGAAATAATGAAGTTATAATTAGGTATGTTTTGACTGAATATAAAAAAACTTCTAGTAAAAGAAATTCAACAGCGGACCAATTGACCTGAAAAGTATTAGGTTCCCCTTCACTAGATCTGCTTAAGCAGAATTTAAGACACATTTGTCTGGGATTACTTAGCATTTAATTTGGACTATTATACTGAACAGGATCGAGAAAGGGGGATTTGGTGGCAAATGTTTCTTTTGAGTCTTTCATTCAATATCTTAATATCTTACCTTGATCTTGTAACAGAAGGATTCAATCAAAACATTCAGTGGCTCATTAGAAGAGAGCCATATTTCATCCCAAATAGCCAATATAAATTTTACTCTGGATGAAAGACAGCACTTATTAAATACATGGGGACCAATTATATTAGTTGCATACAATTGAATAATTGATTTGAATTTACTTAAGGTGTAAATTCAAAAATCAAATATGAGTTTTATCCTGCATTCTGCTTACCATCTTGGGAATGCAGATACTGGCATGCAACACCAAAGCCAGGTGTGGCCCATGTCCTAGCCCAATCTAACTATAAACGCTTGCAGGTCCAATGAGCAGATCTACTTTAACTTCAAAAAGACAAATTTAGTTTGAATACCCAGAGATTTTTAACATCAAGCTGCTTTAAATAGCAGTCATGTTAGATAGGGAGCCTCATAGACATATTGTATGAAAAACTGTCCACTTTAATAAGAAACCAGTGTTTGGGAACAATGGAAATGGAGTATATTACAATGATTACTAAGGAACAACGCAGATCATTGAACAAAGCTATATATTGTATCTCTTTGGTTTGTTACATAGAAACAATAAAGAAAATAAAACAAATCATACTATGACCTTTACCATTAAACTGTCTCTGATAATACTTAGGGGATGACCTTACTACAATATCCCTGCATTATTCTAAACAAATGGGAGCTTTCTTTGTATCTTAGATATTAACATTACCATAATTAGTGAAATGTATTGTGCCTATATACTGCCGTCTTTCACCCTAACAATTCAATTCAATCCTTTATTGTCAATGCACAACATGCGTGCAGCAAAATTGAATGATCTACTTTTTGCTATTTGTCTCTTTTCCAGGATCACAGTGCTGTCTCCCTTCTTCTTACTTTCATGATTTTACTCATGTTTAAAGCACATTCGGCATCATACCTATCATTAAACAGCCAAGGACTTAAACTGAAATGTCAATGGAGCACATTCCTTTTCTTGGGCATTTTCTTGGACACTGAAAACCCAGAACCTAATGCTTACCGAAACTGAACAATTTAGTATTTCCAATTATTAAGACAGCCATTTGATCCCTCTTGATTTTAGAATCCCAATTCTGATACCAAAGAATCTTATGAAATTATTTATGAATTATCTTCTTTGCTTACAATGTTTTTCAAGATGCTGTTATAATAATGCTTTTCACTCTTACTTGGGTTGATGAGAAATCAACACTGTGCAGGGATCTACAGTTCTGTCCCAGGGCTTGTAAGGAAGTGTCTGTGATGTTGGAGCATCCACCTATGTTGACTATTTGTAAAAGGGGGCAGTTGAGGGCAAGAGCAATGATTCCACTGTCTGTTAGGTTGCTGCATCTCTTAAAGGAGGCTTCCCGCAGATAGGGGCACGATAAGGCCAGTGCTGTAACTCCTGTTGGAGATGGAAGGCAGGTTTTTCTCCTATAGACAGAATTCTATTACCATACATTTAAATATTTCATTGAGTTTTAATGTGCATAATATACATAAATAATTTTGTTTTGTTGATTTTTAAAGAAAACCAATTATTTCCTTTTCTGAACTTTATGATAACCCAATAATTTGGAAGTGTCTTTAAGAGAATAATTTCCTCAACCAAGATTGGACCATCTGTTCATTATCAGCACACCATTCTTCAATATTTTTTAAAAAAATCATTATAAGATAATGGATCCACGATTCATATGTGTGTACATTATCTTTGTTTTTCAAATTTCCCATTCATTTCTCAGGTGCTACATCTGAACCAAGCTGGAAAAGACCTCTGAAAGAGATCCTAGAGTACTCCCAGCCTGTTGTACAGCTATGTTATTCAAACCATGCTGCCCAGAACTCCAGGGTTCCAAAAGTACTAGGTTCCTCTTCACGGGATCTGCTTAAGCAGAAGTTAGACAACATTTGTCTGGGATTACTAGCATTTAATTTGGTTTGCTACACTGAGCAGGATGGAGAAAGAGGGATTTGATGGCTTAAATATTTCTTTTGAGTCTTTCATTCAATATCTTAATATCTCACTTGTTGGAAGCTTGCAAAATACCCAAGTACTACTGATTCTGTCCCTGATCCAGTTCCCTGGGTTGCTGTTATCTCAGGGAACCTGGACTAAGTCCAGCATTAATACGAAATTACCTGCAATACTTAAGGAATATTAAAACCTGCTTTAACACATTGTATTGTATATTATAATCAAGGAATAACTGTATTTGTGAAGATATTTGGGGTTGTAGACCCAGCACATAGAACAACACTGATTAACTTATGAAAATTCAATGATGCCTGTGTGATGGATTTGTGCCCGAGTATGTAGAAATTGTATTGTGTATGTTGAAAATGTGCTTTGCAAGTAGGATAGCTGCTTAGCTGGCAAGATATGGTCGGCTAAGATCCTGAGAAAAGAGGAACTTATGTTGGTCATATATATAAAAATAGTTAGATTGTGACATTTAGGCTGAAGAAATGAGCAACTGCCCTGTTGATATGGGAAGATGGTAAAATTCTGAAAGTCATGTGCATTTGTGCTTAAGGTATATATAAGACTGAAAATGGGACGTGTCCGATAGCCATCACTTGTATCTCCCAGTGCTCTTTTAAATAACCATTGTGCAGAAAGTATACCTTCAGAAGTTATGGTCAGCCTGTTGTTTTTCCAAACATTTACATTTATCTTTTTAAGATGCCTGCAGTTACAAAGCTGTTGCAAGGCATAGTCTGAAATATCACAGTCTCGAAGATCCAGTGCTTCCACTGCAGAGTGAAGAATCTAAAAATGGAAAGTATTTCAATCATATTTTACTTTTTAAAAATGTAAATAAAGCAAAACAAAATGTCTTAAGCCTGTTATCTATGAATATTCTATTCCTTAGAACCTAGACTGGCTGATGACCTGTGTTTGGACTTTTGGACCATGACTTAACTATATTTCTGCCTCCCACTTTAGTTTTTGGGACACATTGCAGGCAAGCTCTCTAGGAATTAGGACTTCATTGCTCTATGCATTTACCTTAAATGCCCTATCTGTCATTACTTATAGTTAATAAATCCTAGATAAAGCCCCCTGCAACTATTCTTCAGAGTAGGTGTATGTCTGGCCTGAGACAACTCATTCACAAGGGTCACATGTTGTAACATGATTTTTGTGGCTTTGGTTTTAATACCATGTAGTCATTTGGGGTTAAACAAATCAGGGCTTAATCCTAGGAAACTATATGAAACCCATCTCAGCCATAATTGTTGAAGATGATGAAACAGAAAACATGCTATGGAGGATGCTGAAACCTTAGCTTTTTAATCATAACTATTCATGAATATTTTAACACTCACTGAAAATAAAAAGTCATTCAACTTACTTTAACCAAAAATATAACTAGTTTTATTCACTGTTCTAATCCATGTTTTAACAAGAGATAATCCCCAATAATATGCTAAACTATAAATTATTTACAAATCATCTAGAGTAGCTAGATACACATTGCATGCTAAACTAAAAATATACCAAAACATATTTCAAAGGCTTCCAAACTGCAACTCTCATCAACCCCAGGGTGGAAGAAGTATCAGTCTTCATACTCTCTTTCGTTGGCAAAACAAAGAAAGTTTACTACTCAAGCATTGCAGTAGAAGACACAATCTTCAAAGAAGGGTCTAAAGGGGTTTTCATGCTGAGACAACAAAACTCAGCATACGCATAGATTCTAAGATTCATTTGTCATTGGTTACACACATAACTTTCATATAGTCTACAATATTATTAAATAATTAGATGTCAACCTATTTTGGCATAAAATAATGGTTAAAGAAACTTAGTGCATTAGTTGCAGTTTAAGCATTCTGGGGTATGAAGCATTCTGTAAACAGAATAATTTGGAACAATTTACCACACCTGTCAGCCACCTAAATATTTCTTTTGAGTTTTTTCTCATCACATTTTATTGTTCTTTAATATGTCTTTTCAAATATGTCCTTCATTAAGCAAGGATTATGTTCTACAACTCCATTTATATCAAGCAATAACATCTACTTCTTCCCCCTAAAGAATGGCCAAGGGTAAGATTAATAGCAATTCAAACCCTTTAAGAATGCCACAATTTATCTCTCATATTTAGCATCTTCTGCATATTACTTTACAGATGAACCTCCATAGTAAGTCACAATGCTGAAAAAGTAGCAAAGACAGTGACCTAAATAGAATCTTACCATGCTAATATTTGTATCTGTTATCCATCCTTGGATACTCAAGGATTTAATCAGCTTATCTTTTATATTGGGAGGCAAAGACTTAATATCTGCAGCATATTTAGATATATTTCTTGTTAAACAATGAAGGCATCTGAGGGGGGGAAAGAAAAACAGTTATATGTTGACAATATTTTGTAGTAGTTGCAGTATCAGGTAAAAAAATCATACAAATCTTACTCAACAATATATATGGCTTTTTTATAAATATAAAGCCAAGTACAAAAACAAGCATCTTTTTTTAAAAAAATAAGTATTAGGGTATTTCACTACAGACATGCACAATGTATAATAGTCACAAACAGGAATATGAACAAATGAAATACAATAATTTTAAACAAGTTCTAGTCACAGAAGAACTAGAACTCATGGGTGCTGATTGGATTATAATGAAATTAATTATATAATTGCTAAATTTCAAACTCTGCTACAAAGAATTTTGAAGATACTCACACATCTGCTAGAGATTTCTCAGTGACAGATGAGATTGGTTTTATATTTTGCAATAAACCATAAACAAACATGTGTAGAACCAAATCAACAGCAATTTATTCAAAAATCCATGATTAGGCTAAGAATGGCTTATGATGTGTGATCAAAGCTATCAGGTTCAACCTCTGATAGATAGCCATATGGAATATATTTATTTCTCATTGGTTTACTGATAACTCTCAATGAACCAGACTAGTGGTTGCTTGTGAAATAACGAACTACTGAATATCAGATAAGTTACTTTGTGCAAGATAAACCCACACTAACTGGATAATTGGATTATTCTCAAGACTTTTATGTATCAGTATCTTAATGATTACTCCAAATTTTTTCAGGTTTTGATGTTTGACCAACTAATTTATGGTTTCCCAGATCTTCCTTTAAAAAATGAAAATCCTTAGCCATCCTCCTCTGACCATCTGATTTTAAGATTTTGCAAAGATAATAATAAAGTTTGGCAAACTCTTTCAGTATCCCAGTTTTCCTAAGAGAATATGATGGTGGGGACGGGGTGGAATCTGTCAGATGGGAAGGCACAGGTGTAATACACAAGCATGTACAAAAATGATACTACCCGGCCACATTTTGCAGATTTTGACACCTGAGAGAAATATGAATTATTCCTGTAAAACTTTAGGCAAACATAATGCCACATTTCAACTCTGTATCACCCCCTGAATGCTTTATATAACCAGCTTGTGTGATCAGACAAAAGGCAATAACAAAACTATTAACTTCTTAGCATATGTTCAGCCAAGTAACTGGAAGGCTCATCATAACCCTTGAAAACATGTATTGGTGCCCAGTAAGCATTTCAGGGCCATAAATGGATGTTGTAACTGGCCATCCATCAATATAAATGTAAATTGTTGATAAAGGGAATATTTGGGACTTTCCAAGATTGTGCATCCAAATGTCATCCCATGTAAACAGTTAACGGGACCAATGATGATAAAAGCAGCAGTAAGAGGGTTTTTTGGTTTTTTTTGTAGTGTCTTCAGAAGTATATTTAAACTGTATGCTGATCTGAGTTCATCACTCTCTTCTTGACTTGTTTTCTTTTGTCACAGAGTCTTTTTTTGCAAAAGCTACAAAATAAAAAGCTCTTTATTGTTCAACTGTTTCCTGTTTTTCAAACTGAGAGGTTGTCTCTCACGACATCCTCCCCAAATCCTAGGATGCAGTTAATCTGATCCCAGAGATTTAAATTCATCCCTCCATCTTTCATCCTCCTTTTCAGAAACACCTTGTTGGAATACGAACTCCTGCTAGCGCCACAGCCAGAAGAGGAACTGAATGTGTCGTCTACTTTTGCTTTTGGTATCAGATTTTTGCCATTTTTATTAAAGAGTTGGAATCCTGAGACCTCTTGGCCTTTCTTTTTATTCTGAACGCGAACGCTTTTGTTTTGTTTTGTTCGTATCGTTTCACCTCAGGACAGTCGGTTAAGCTTTTTCGGCTTCCTTGGGGAACCCGACTTTCTTCCCAGCTCCTCCATTTTTCCTCTTATGGAAAACGGCACATTTATGCCAGCACTCCACTAAAACATTAAAGATTCCCGAGGGGGACTCGGGCGTTGGTCCCGTTATTTAGCCTACAGGGGTCGGTAACCTTGGCTCTTTCGTGACTCATGGACTTCAACTCCCAGAATTCCTGAGCCAGCCATGCTGGCTCAGG
>JANHFJ010006156.1:14967-26146 GCA_032468195.1 Cerberus rynchops
AGGCAAATCTTTGATAGTAGCACTGCAGCTACCACTTTGATCTTTGATCTCCTCCATGATGTCTCGGCTGTTTTTCACTTACTCTTAGCTCAATACTTCCAATGAAGGGCTCTCCAGGTGTGTTGGACTACAATGCCCAAAAATGCTTGTCAGCAAGGCCAACAGAGTCCAAATGTCCAGAGGACGATCTCATGGGAAAAACACTGTTACGTGCTGTCCTTCTTCTTAAATGTACAGTATGTACACTGTAATATAGTGGGTAAAAAAGAGGACTCAGACCAATGATGAGCTCAAATAGTCTTTATTCAAGGCTCTGATCGACTAACAACATGCTGCAGGTAGGCAGCTCCCTTTTAAAGGGAACTGTCAGCCTGCAGCCAATCAGATTAAAAGGTTTTCCCGCACTTGGGAAAGCATTAGGTCATAGAAGAGTTCTGCTCAAGTGCAAACACACCACCCCTCCCCACCTGGCTGGTGCCGATAGTCCATGTGAGTAATTTGGCATGCACAGTCATTCAGATAGGCTGGCTGCCGATGCTCCCCCTCCAATCTGCACATGCCTAGCCTTATTCTTGCTGCGTTTTCATTGGGAGTGGTCACCTCTGGATTACTCTCTGGTCTTCGTCCTTCTTCCTGTGGCTGTTGGGCCTCTGCGGCAGGTGCAGCCTCCAGTCCTTGAACGATGGCCCCAGGTAGGATGACTGGTGTTTCTTTTTCTTCATCAGTATCGTTCTCTGGAGCCTCTGCTGGCTTTTTCCCAGAGCTTGCTGATTGTTTTTCACTTTTGACCCAGCTTCCCCTCTCCCCTCGGTTCCTGTTGTCGGGTTTGAGTCTGTTGCAAAGCTGTTCAATGTGCCTCCACCACTCCCTGCCATCATGGAGGGTGAGGACATATGACCAGGGCCCATGATTCTTGTTATGGTGTTGGGGAGCCCTTGGGGGTCATCGGTGTAGTTCCTGGCGAAAACTGCTTCCCCCACTTGGAATGTTCTGTGGCTTGATTCTGTTGTGTTGTGGTTGTGGTCCATCTGTTCCGGGTGTAGTCTATCTACCCCAATTTTGAGCCTCTGGCCCATTAAAAGTTCATCTGGGCTATGGTTGATTGGAGTTGCTGGGATGGTGTGTTGGGTTAGGAGAACGCGATTGATTTTCTCCTGTAGTTCACCTGGTCCCATTTTCTTTAGAGCTTTTTTCATTGATCTTATGGTCCATTCCCCCATCCCATTCCCAGCGGGATGAAATGGCGCTGAGATGGCATGCCAGATTCCCTGGTTCACCAGGTATTCTCTGAACCGGGCTGCTGTAAACTGTGGACCATTGTCAAAGACTATAATGTCCAGCAGTCCGTGTATGGCAAATAGCCTGTTTAAAGTGGCTATGACTGCCTCGGTCATGGTAGTTGTCATCTTCTGGACGTCAATCCATTTTGAATAGGCATCCATGATGACAAGGAGCATGTGGCCCTGTAGTGGTCCAGTGAAGTCGATGTGGAGCCTGGACCACATTTTGGGGGGGCTATCCCATTGTGTGGGGTGGGCTGCTGGTGGGATGGAGCGGGAAGTTTGGCATGGTTGGCAGAGCTTGACCGACTTCTCGATGTCATCGATCTCTGGCCACCAGATGTAGCTTCTAGCCAGCGCCTTCATTCGGACAATGCCCGGGTGCCCTTCATGTAGTGTCTTTTGAATTTGTTGCTGTAGGTTTTGTGGAATTATAACTCTGCTCCCCCAGAGTAGGCAGCCCCATTGAGTTGAGATTTCATGCTGCTGGTTGAAATTTTTTTTTAATTCAGCACCCAGTGGTTTGTCCGGCCAGCCCTGGCAGACCCATATGTGGATTGCTGATAGCATCTTGTCGGCTTTGGTTTCTTTAGCAATGTCTGCCACTGTCAGTGGGCTTTCCGAAAGGTGCTCAATCATTAGGACTCATGAAGTTGGAGCGGGGTCTTTGACTCATGTTTTTAATGGGCATCTGCTGAGGGCATTTGCATGTGTTATTGCAGACCTGGGTTTGTGGAGCAGTTCGTAGTTATAGGATGCTAGGAATTCTGTCCATCTTGTCATGCACAGAGATAGGACTTGTGGGGTTTGTCGGTCACCTGCAATGATCCCTAGCAGTGGCTTGTGATCAGTTATTAACTGGAACTTCCTGCCATAAAGGTATTCATGGAATCTTTTGATTCCAGCTATGTCTGCCTGCGCTTCCTTGTCTAGCTGTCTGTAGTTCCTTTCTGCTGCTGACATGGTCCAGGAGAAGAATGTGATTGGGGCTTCCCTGCCATTGGGGAATTTGTTGCTTAGGACCTCCCCCACTCTGAAGGGTGATGCATCACATGTGAGGGTTAGTGGGAGTTGCTCATTGTATTGTATGAGCAAGCTCTTTGAGGATATTAGTCTTTTTATCCCCTTGAATGTGGTGTCTTCTTCCTTCCCCCAGTTCCATGCTGTTGGTTTGTCCAATAGCCAGTGTAAGGGTTCAGGTATGGTCGCCTTATGATTAAGGAAGATACAGTAAAAGTTCAGTAACCCTAGGAACACTTGCAGCTCCATCGTTGGTGGGTGTGGGTGCTTTTTGAATTGCTCTGATTTTCTCTGATGTGGGGTATATTCCTTTTGCATCGATGAAGTATCCCAGGAATTCTACTTCAGGGACAGCTATGTGGCATTTGTCCTTCTTGACCTTTAATCCGGCTTCCAGGAATCTCTGCAGGACCACCCTGAGTCTTGCGGTGAGTTCTTCCTGGTCTCTGGCTGTGATTAACACGTTGTTGAAGTAGGGGATTACTCCTGGGATGCCCTGTAAGAGATGCTCCATTAGTAATTGGAATAGTCCTGGTGCAATGCTGACCCCAAACTGCAAGCGGTTGCATTTAAAGGCACCGTGATAGGTCACAATTGTTTGCGCCTCTGCTGTTTTGGAGTCTACAGGCAATTGTTGGTAAGGCTGGGCAAGGTCAAGCTTTGCGAAGATTTTTCTTTGACCTAGAGAGTGTAGGAGGTGCTGGACGACTGGTACTGGGTAAGTGTGATGTTTCAGGGCTTTATTTATGGTGCACTTGTAATCTGCATATATTCTGACTGAGCCGTCTGGTTTAATGGGGGTGACTATTGGGGTCTCCCATTGGGCATGGTCTACTAGTTCCAGTATTCCTTGTTTAATTAGTTTGTCTAGTTGTTCGTCCACCTTCAGTTTGAGTGCAAAGGGGACTCTGTGTGGTTTCATACGAATGGGTGCCACCCTGGGGTCTAGGCTGAATGAGATAGGGGTCCCTTTGTACCTGCCGAGCTGTCCATTAAAGACTTCCACAAATTCTTCGGTTAGCCCACTGGTCTCATCATCCTGAATGCTATGGACGACTCCAGTCACATCCATGCCTAGGGCATTAAACCAGTCTAATCCTAGGAGGCTTGGGAGGTTCCCTTGTACGATGATTAAGGGAAGCTCTCTGTGGAAGTTCAGGTAGTTGACTGGGACATTTTCCCATCCCGCAATGGGGATCGTGTTCCCCTGATAGTCTTTGAGGATGCTTTGGCATTCCTTCAGCTTTTCTTTGGTGAGGTGTGGCAAGAGTTTTTTTTACTCTGTCCCATGCCATGATGGTGACTGCTGATCCAGTGTCTAATTCCATGTCACAGGGTTTTTTATTAATGGTGACTGTGACTCGGATTTTGGCTCTCCAGGGCTTCAGCTGTGGTTGGTTTTCACCGGTGGTCTGGTTGGTCCATGCTTTGATAGTGAAGCAGCCTTCCTCCGGAGTCCTTTGTCTAGCTTATCTCCCTCTGATTGGGTTTTGCCTTTGTTATTGGAAGGGGGTGTTTGATGCCCCCCCTAGGTTTTCTCTGCAGACTCTGGAGAGGTGCCCCTTCTCATTGCACCTCCTGCAGATGGCGGCCAGGTACCTGCATTGTTGCCTGGCATGGTTCCCGCCGCAGCCCCCACACATGTTGCTGTGACCCTTGGCAGCCATCTTGGGTCCCCTTGTGGGCTTGACCAGGTGGACGTTGCCATCTTCAGCTGAGTCTGAGTCTTCTGTGTCCTCACAGTCCCCATGGTGGACTGTGGCTGGTTTCGGGGATCTTGCAGCTTGTACGCCGCTTCGACTGCGGTGGCCTCTTTGATGGCAATTTGAAGTGTTAAGGTGCTTCTGGCCAGCAGCTGTCACCTTAGTTTATCATCCCGCAGTCCACAGACCAGTCTGTCCCTTAAAGTGCAGTCCAGGTCTGTGAAATCGCACTGGATGGCTGCCTTCCTTAGGGCTGCGATGTAGTCACAGATAGTTTCACCTTCTTCCTAGTCCCTCTGGTGGAAGGCATGCCGGCAGGACATCTCAGAGGGCTGGGGGGGGATAATGGCCCTTCAGTTTCTCAAGCAGGGTCAACCAGGGTACTTCATTCACTGTCTGGGGTGTGACAAGGGCAATGGCCATTGCGAAGACGTCCGTCCCGCAGTAGTTCAGGACGACGGACTGCTTCTTCTTTTCTGGGAGATTCTCGAGGTTGCTGCCATCTATGAAACAGTCAAACCTGTAGAGGAATGTGCTCCATGTCTCCATCTTCGGGTTGTAGGGCACAAATGTGAGGGATGGAGCCGCTGAAGACATCTTGTTCTTGTCACGATTTTTTTTTTCCTTTGGTTCGGTTTGGCTAGCAATTTCATCTGATCTGCTCTTTAGAATCCCACCTTTGTCACCAGTGTAATGTGGTGGGTAATAAAGAGGACTCAGACCAACGATGAGCTCTAGTAGTCTTTATTCAAGGCTCTGATCAACTAACAATGTGCTGCAGGCAGGCAGCTCCCTTTTATAGGGAATTGTCAGCCTGCAGCCAATAAGATTAAAGGGTTTTCCTGCACTTGGGAAAGCATTAGGTTATAGAAGAGTTATGTGCATGTGTGAACACAGCCCCGTCCTCTTCTCTTCCTTTCCCCCTCTCCTTTTCTACCTTCTTTTCTTTCCCCTTTCCCCGTTCTCTTATCTATCTTCTTCTCTATCTTATCTTACTGCCTTATTTATTCTCTATGCTTTTGTTTCCCCTTTTCCCTCTTTCCTTCCTCCCTACTCCAACCTTTCTCCTCCCTTTCTTTCTTCAAACTTTCTTTCTTTCATTCGCTATCTCTTCCTTTCCCTTCTCTTTCTTCCACTCCATCTTTTCTCTTTCCTTTTCCTTTCTCCTTTTCCCCTTCTTTTTCTCTCTCTTCTTCTCTCTTCCCCTTTCCCTCTTTCTACTACTCTTCCCTCTCACTACCTTTCTTCCATCCCTTTTCATTCTTCTTCTTCATTTTCCTCTTTTTCCACTAGTTTAATTATATCTTCCCTTTGTGTCTTCCTATTCCACCTATCCTTCTAACAACCAGTTCCTGAACTGCTTAGAAAATATACAGTTCTAGTGAATAGGCTAGAACTGGTTGAATTTCATCTCTGACTCATACTCTAATCACCTCCCATTTTGGACTACTGAAATATATTGTACATCTGGTTGCTGTTCAAGAAAATATAGCTGGTGCAGAACCTGGGAAACTTTGAACATATCCAATATACTAGGATGATCCTACTGCTTGAAAGCTACTCTGATTATCAGTTATTTCTGGTACAATTCAAGTGCTAGTTGTCATCTTTAAGATCCCATATAGCTCCAGACCTGGTTATCTGAGGAGTTACTGTATCTCCTCTATTCATATAGTCTTCTGGCCAGATCAAAGAGGGTCAACTTCCTCCAGGACCAGAGTCTATTTAATAGAGACTTGGAGGCTCCCCCCCCCCATTCATTTGAACTTGCTTCCAGTGAAAATTCAACCAGCCTCATCCCTTCTAGGCTTTCACAAAGCTTTAGAAACCAACCTGTTCTGGTTTGCAAAGGGGGTGGGTGTTCTTTGATTAGAATGTAGGTTGCTGGTTTGTTATATGTATATTTCTTGTATTCTTTGCATTTGCATTTATTTTTTATGTTTATACTTAGATATGTATGGAGCTTCTTTTATTTGATATTATATGCCTTTATAATTATATACCTCTGCTTTTATCACTTAAACACTTCAGGAATGACAAGCATATGAGCAATGTAATCAGTAACTAAGAATTTTCATTGCATTGTAGTTTTCTGCTATTGTACTTCTTTTCACCACAGTTAGTAGGCTTCATTTTTGCTTTATTATTTTCACTTGAAAATGATGAATTTTTCTGGATGCACACAGGGATTAGTTCGGCCACTCATCATGCTTGCATTATTTTAATAATCTGTGAGCTGGGATGAGACTTGAAGTCTGTGGAAAATGAGAAGACATAATCCCTGAATTTTCTTTGATTTAAAACTTTACTTCAGCTGGCTGAACTCTTCTCAGTTGAACCCTTCTCTTTTCCAGCAGTACAGTATGGTGTGGATGAGGTTTTGCTCCAGAAAAGAACAGAAAGGATATTGAACCAATAATTATGGTATGTTTTTTGTCACTGATAATATTTCACACCTGATCCATGTGCATTTTGCTCCCTTCCTTGACATCTTTGTTAATTTTAAGTCAATTTTAATATCGGTATTTATTATTTTAATACTTTAATGTTTTGTCTTGTTGCTTTCACTTGGTTCTAAGCTGCCTAGGATTGCCTCTTACCGAGATGGGCAGCATAATAATTTAATAAATAAAAATAAATAAACTCAGTAGGTACTGTATAGGTGCCATGATAGTACATACAATCTGCATTAGGAAATTTCTGAAAACTTGAAGAAAACAAAGGATTTCGTCTAAGATTGCCTTCCTCTTTAAGTTCCTCTAAATAATTTCTGGGAAGATGAATCCCAAGAAACAGTAAGATTTCTGTCAACTATAGTAAAGAAAGTGGCTAAACACCATACTTACTCTAAAAGATTGCTGTTTCCTAATCACGCTACAGGAAGGTTGCAGAAGACATTCCTGGTCCAGTACTGGAGGATGACTTCTTTAATTCTGATCAAGTTCCTTCTGTATGTGTGACATTTCATGAATAACACTGTGTTTAAAACATTTCAGATTTCATTTCATTCCAGTCTGAAAAAAAACTCCTTGAACTTATACTAACACCCAGCTTCTTCTTTAAAAGGCACTTCATCTTTATTGGGTTTCCTGGATCTCTAGTTCCCTCACTCCTGAAAACCAAAAGAGAGGTAGTTTCCCCCTCTCACATACTATGAAAAGGCTCTGGGCCAATTGCACTGGGGCATGTAAGAAATGGAAGGAGTTTGCAAATGCTTGTTGCTGTGCAAGAAAAATTGCAAGCGATTTGCAATGTTAGAATAGGCAGCCCCAAAATTTGATCGATAACCCTTTCCCTTCTGCTTGTCCCAAGATTCCAGAATCCATCGGAAAAGTTCTTTTGAATTCCTGTACTGAGCAGGGGATTTGACCCAATGACTTCAAGAGTGCAAATAATAGAATTCATCACTTGCAGAGAATTGGCTGTTGATTGGCTCTGTAAATGTGAATTGCAAAAGACTGGAGGGAGAGGGGGAATCACAACATTTAGTGAGTGTCTTTTGTTGATTTGTCCTCTCTTATGCACAGAAGATGTTAGAATACAAATAAATAAATGCAACATGCCATTTGCATAGCAAGGACATAAAACATGCAAGCACATGAATGTCTCAGCATGGCTGTTTTAGATATGCACATCTGATGATTTCTTAGAAGAGGACTTATAAAAATAGTGGTACTGATACCAGTTGATTTTACACAGATGAGATGTAATAGACAGTGGAAATAGCAAGTATTTAAATTGTGCACAAGCTCAGTGGGTCTGATTATTCAGATCTGGGAAAATGGGTTGCAACAGTAAACAATATCTTTGGATACATAGCAAGTCATTTACCTTTGTGCCAAACCCTCCAGATTTGTCATTATGTCCCTCAAATATAAGCTGCCTGGGAAACCTAAAGGAAATCATCAAAACCATAAAAAAGCAAAAGTTAAAATATTTTGGACATGTCATGCGACACCCAGAAAAATACGGCATACTTCACTTAATCCTCCAAGGAAAGATTGAAGGCAAATGAGGTCCAGGCAGAAGAAGAACATCATGGCTTCAAAATCTAAGGGACTGGTTTGGACAAAACTCAATAGCACTTTTTCGTGTGACTGTCAATAAAAATAGGATTGCCAACATGATCACTGATGTCCGATGACAGATATGACACAAGAAGAAGAACTACCTCAAGGTAGTCCAAGTCTACAAGCAGTCTCAGCTGATTGAAACAACACTTCACTGATGAATGGAATGCATAATTCAAAATGTATTATTTGTTCAGCAGAAATAGACCCAACAAAAAGAGAGGTGAAGTGATTCTGGAATAGGTTACAAAAAATATCAGATGGCTATGGACAAATTCACATCCCAGAAGATGGAATTCCTGTTGAATTCATTATATAAGAAACAAAAATCATTCTATTGGCCATCTACCCAAGCAAATGAAGTAGATTTGCACGCCTTTCAAAATCAATTCACAAAATACTCAAGAGGGAGGCTTACTGGATCGAGGGGCCAGCAGGAATAGGAGATCGACAAATATCACATTTGAGTGTGGCATTGTAGTGCTCCCATAAAACATTGGATAAGTGAATCCCAAGATGAAAGACTCCAATAGATGGAATTCAACTTTGGTTTCCCCTTAGTGCCTCTGCTGAGTAATTCCAGTAAGAAAAGCAAAACTACTAATCTAGACTGCATCTTTATATTTGCTTCAAGTATCGTTAGGAAGGTGACTTTAGTTCCTACATAATTTCTGAATAGTTGACAAGACCTAGGTCAGTGATGGCGAACCTATGGCATGGGTGCCACAGGTGGCACGCAGAGCCATCTTGCTGGGCACACAAGCTGTTGGCCATCTTACCTCCAGCTGAGCATGCACATGCAATTACACTTGCACACATGTGCAATTGCAGAGACCCAACTGGTCTTTGGGCCTTCACTGTGCATGCACGCAATAGCAGCAGGAAATCCAGCTGGTCTCTGGAGCTCTCCTGCGCAGGCATATGTGATTGCTCATGTGTGTGTGAGTGCCTGCGTGCAGCATATGTGTATTGCACATGCAAAAGCTGCATGCATGTGCAGATAGTGCAGTTGCACATGCAACACACGTGGAGGAGCTGCATGCAAGTGCAGAGGGCATGCGCAAAGCACGTACTTTTTGGCACTCGGTAAGTAAAAGGTTCACCACCACTGTCCTAGGTAATCATGATGAAACCTTGTTCTCAACTGGACAATGTGACCCTCTCCTCAGTAAAATTGTGATATTTGCTCATGGCAGCAGGAAAAGAAGGAAAAAGAAGAAATCTGGACTCTTAGATGATTATTTTTGCCAAACCTTTCTCTCCGCGGTGAACATGTGTTGAGACCCATTCACAGGGGAAATGAATAGGTAATTTAGATAAACTGCCTGTATTGATTTTGTTTTAGATTCTGTGGGTAATAGTTGCTTTCCCTCTGTAAATTTTCCTCCCCCTTTTTCTATATCTAGTTATTTGGTTTCAGAGAGAAACCAATTTGATGCAGTAGTGAAGACATCGGGGAAGAAACTGTGAAACAGTGAGTGGGCATAAAGTGAGTAGGCACAAAGCCAGCTGGGTAACCTTGGCCCAGTTACTTTATCTACTCCTTAGGAAGGAATGGTAAATCCTTCTAAAAAAATCTTTCCTAGGCAATTGCAGGGACTTGCTCAACTAGTCTTCCAAGAACTGGACATGAGTGAACAGAAGGAAAAAAAAAATCTTATAAGCTGGTGGTTGGAGGGAGTATTTAGAATTGGCTCCAGTTCCAGATCATTGACTTAGCATCTTCAAAATTTAAACCATTCTCTTGAACACTCAGCCTTATTGAAGTAGTTCTTTAATAAAGTTCATCAGAAACTTCAAGGAGAGTATGAACAGACCAGAGTATAAACCAAGTAGAAACAAGATTATTTGAGACGTTTTTTTTTTTCCATCTCTGATTTTAAGGGTTATCCATCTACAATGAGCAGGCCCAGAAGTACGGTACTTCACGAGAAAAGTCTTGCACTCTTCTGTAGGCAATAGAGTTCCCTATGCTCCCAGGCTTGAAATTCTCCTTTTCGACAACCTAGAACTGCGCCGCTTGTGGTCAGACGTAGGAATTGCATATAAAATTATACAGAGTAACGTTCTACCTGTAAATGACTTTTTCTGTTTCAAACACAATAACATGTGTGCTAACAACCTCTTTAAACTTAATGTAAATCATTCCAAACTATATATATATTAATTTTTCATATATATATATTTACATCTTTCATCATTTCACACGCCATTTGGGTGAGTACATTTATTATCATATATCACAAACCACTATTTTCTAATTTTGTATAACATAACAACAGCATCATATCCTTATAAAGAATATGACTTTTGTCAAAGTCTGGAATGCTCTACCTGATTCAGTTGTGTCTGCTACAAACTCTCATAGCTTCAGTCGCAAACTGACTTCCATGGACCTTACGCCATAGCTGTGGACAGTAGAGGGGGCGTACATAAGTGCATGAATGTGCCTATCGTCCCACTCATTATATTTTCTTATTTTTCCTACTCTTGTACCTGTTTTTGCTGCTGTTGTTTGGCAAATTCTAATAAATAAATAAAATAAATAAATGGCAGCAGAACATCTGTGACCCTTTGTCAATCCCCATTCTACTCCGCTGTCTGTTCCGGGAGTTCTGAGCTATTACCAAAGGGCAGTGTCTTCCTTTGTGAATATGCCATTTGCCCCAGGAAGGCCACTGATTCTCTCCTTTAGTGTTGTTGTCCTTCTCTTTTAGCATGTCACCAGCAGGTAGGGGATACCTGATACTATAGAAGGATTGTGATGGGCTAGCTATAGGGCCATGATGGCGAAGATACCTTGCAGGGCACACGAGCTGTCAGGCAACATACCTCCAGCTGAGATGCATGTGTGATTGCACATGCACACAGGTCTGATTGTGGAGACCCAGCTGGGCCTCTGCAATGCATGTGCATGATTGCACACGTGCACACGAACAATTCTGGAGACCTAGCTAGTCTTCAGAGCTCTCCTGCACATGTTTATGTTTGTTTATGTTTATTAAATTTATATACCGCGCCCTCTCCTGAGGGACTCGGGGTGGTTTACAGCAAGTAAAATACAGATAATACATAAGACAATTTAAAAACCAATATAAAACAATTA